>JACEGR010004222.1:0-90556 GCA_014170235.1 Listronotus bonariensis
TTGCAATTGCCCAAGTGGAAAGAGAGCGCTAACAGTATTACTGAATCACATAAGTTCGACTGAAACAGACGATGCGATGAGAATGCGATAAGAATGCAATGTTGTCTAATGCACAAATTTTTCCCCGTTCTCTTTGCTTATATCCAAACGTACTCCCCATCAGGACACCGGCGCACTATGGGATAGAAATTTAAATTTTTTGGCCAAAATTCTACTAATCTAACTTAAAATGAGGTGCTCTTTACTGAAAAAATATTTAAAAAAAAATAGAATGCCTTATTACATTTACATCCCCCTTAACATCATTATTTTTATTGCACAAAATAAACCAACAGTGATCAAATTATTTTTATCTCATATGATATACAGGGTACGACAATAGGTATGATATTTTTTAAATGGACACTATTTATATTATATTACTACCAAAAGATCTATTAAAAAGCTTTAAAAAGTACCACATTTGATATGTCTATCTCAATTAGGTTTGACCATCCAAATGTAAAGAATAATTTTTAATTATTCTTAGAAGCGTAATAAAGTTACATCTTCCCAACTTTCTTTATTTTTTAACATATAAAATACATAAAAACACTGTTTTGTTGTAAAGATTTTGTAAAATCCGTATCTTTCATCAGAATGCTTTTATCTTTTAGATATACAGTGTAGAACAAAAAATGTTAATTTTAAAATAAAAACCTTGCAAATTATAAGAAAAATGTATCTGTCCTTATACTCAGAAGTAGCAAAACGCCAGGTAATTGTTAGTTCTGGTTACTCAGAAGTAGCAAAAAGCCAGGTAATTGTTAGTACAACAACCAATAAAGAAAATGGTAAAAAAATGTTTGACAAAAGTAGCGAGACTTCGCGAGACTTTGCATCGGAAACACAACAATAGTTTTTATTATTTTAATTCTTTTACTTTTTTAGTATATTAGGCTAATATTTAACTTGGTAAATTAAATGTTGTATATTTATGTTTACATGGGTAAGAATAATATAAATTATTGCAAATTTTTCGACAAAGGTAAAACACTTTTTATTTAATACTTAATTATTTTTAGTTGTATGATTTTAATTGATTCTTAAAATACCTTTTTAAGTTTCTTATTAACCTAATAGAAGTCGTCAAATCCTTGTATAATTTTGTGTACATGTAATTTCCAGTATCTACTTTCTAATTCAGAGCATGAGCTATTAAAATTTCAAAGTTGCTTTTTGGCCGAAATAATGGATTTTTATCCCACAGTGCGACGCCCACGGTTTTCGTTTTGCGTGCAGCGTTAGGGTATTCAACAGTGTTGCCAAAGACTTTTTTGGGGATTTTTAATGACAAGGGAAAAAGGGATTTTTAAAGTAAAAACGGGGTTTTTTAACGGTTTAAAAGGTAGTCTACTCTGATCGCCATTTAACGCCCTTAACGTTGGTTAAATGGTGTAAAAACAACCTTTTAAAGGTACGTTTAGATCTGACTTTTATTGCATGATATTTACGTCAGACAGAAATTCTGGCTAGTGTAAACAATCAAAAATTTATGTCAGTCATACATTTTTGACCGTTTACATTAGCCAGAATTTCCAAATGACATAAATATCATGCAATAAATGTCAGATGTTAACGTACCATTACTTTGACTTACTTTTTTATTTAAATTCTTGATCTTTACGTAAATATGTTTTCTGGTTCTCAATTTCTTTGGCGTAGAAAATGCATTTTTTGCCAATCAAAAGGCAACCCTCAAATGTGACCTAACGTAAGAGGAATTTTTTTCAAGGTATCACATTAAAGGGATTTTTGGAACAACGCGGGGGATTTTTATCGTAACCCACCGGCCACACTGGTATTTAATTCAGTAGCATGGTAGACATGCATGAGGAGTGCAACTCCTTGTTATATTTTTTATGCATTTTTTACGTAAATATTAAATATTTGAGTATCCTAGAAAAATATTTATTTAAATACATTAAATCCTGTAAAGTTGGGAGGCATAATTTTTTTTGCTATTTGGCTCTAAACAAAACTTTCAAAAAATAAAATAAATATAAAAAAATATTCTCTACAAAAAATAAAAGAACGTAAAAGTATTTCTAACGAAAATGTTTATATAATGTATAAAATCTGTTTAAAATCTTAGTTTGTGGTTCTAAAAGAGACCACCATTTTTAGCAAGACAATATTTCAATCTGTTATTAAATTCGGTTCTCTTTGGTTTTCAAGCATTTGATGTGATATGCTTATGACCAGGGCCGTGCCTACCGGGTGGTGCAAGGCACCAGGGCGCACTACTGCAGGGGCGAAAATGCAGCAGTATCACGCACTTCCGTTCCTCAGTTAATGGAGGTGCAGGTGGCACTTCATCATTACACATGCACTTCCTACAGTTTCGTTAACAGCCGATGATTTAAAACTTTTATAATAATTTTAAAAATTGTACTTTTTACCGGTACAGGACCTCCTTTAAATAATGCAAACCTCCTAATTATTTCTTCTGCTGAATAACCAGCATAGTACTCCTTGACAACAATATTGACCAAAACTTAAAAAAATATATTCATTTTGCAGGATTATCAGCAGTTTGCAACACAGCAAACGGCTTGCCAGTAAAAATAAATTACAAAGGATTCTAGTCAACCCGACTTCGAATAAAAATCTGTCCCCAAAAAGCCCTAAATTAATATTTTTATTTTTCTAAAAATCCGTAAATTTTAAAAATTAAATATAAACTATACAATTACATTCTAAAACCACAAAAATAAAGTGAAAAAGTTTAATAACATTTTTATTACTATTATTATTTTAATTTTATTCTGAAATTTAGGGCAGGTCGGCAACCCTGTACTCGACAGCTGAGCAGCGCAGACGCGCCCGTCCGGATTTCGTCTCCCTTCCTTTTTCCCCCACCACTAATAGCAGCGCCAACGCACTCGCTTTGTATCGAGCTCGAGCCTCGGGCCTCGAGCACGCAGTTGCTTGTTTGCAGGCATGGATGGTGTTACTGCTGTGTATTTTTTGATACATTTTTTTTACGTAAATATTAGATATGGTAGGGTTTGCGCGTTTAGTAAAGATGCCACCGACGTCATCATTTTCTGCGCAAAATCTCCTGTTATTCCCTCATCCCGTATTTAAAATGTAATTTATTTTTTCAAATCAAATCTTTAAAATGTCTACTTCCTAGGTAACGATACGAAGCCCTCGAAACCGCGATTGAAAGAGTTACAGAAGATTTCGCGTAGATAATGATGGCCTCTTTACTAAACGCGCGGACTTTATATGATGAATTTCTTGCTTTAAATGCATCAAGTACTGCTATTTTTAAGAGAATTATTTTTTTGCCGTTTGGTGCTAAACAAAACTGAAAAAATAAAAAGCAAATCCAAAAAAAAAATACACAAATAATTCTAAAAAAGAAATAAAGAACAAAAAAGTACTTCTAACAAAATTTCTTATAAAAACTTTAAAAATTTTAAAAATCTTAGTTTATAGGGTTCTCAAAGAGACCACCATTTTGTGCAAGACAATATAACTGTTACAAAATTCGGTTCTTGTTTTTTCAAGTATTTTAGGTGATATGCCTATAAGAAACCTGACTAATTTTTTGCGGAGTTCATCTAAGTCATTTGCACGTTCATGACATTGCCTATAAATTTGTTGCTTAACATGTCCCCAATGAAAAAATCATTTGGTGCCAGATCCGGTGATCTTGGAGGCCATTTTATGGTACCTCTTCCGCTGATTATAGGATTTGGAAACGTGACTGCAAAAAATTGTTGACAACCATCTTGTTGATACCATTTTTTTTAATTGACATTGACCTCCTTCAAATAAAAGTGCAAATCTCCCAAATATTTCTTCTGCTGAATTACCAGCATAGTACCACTTGATAATTTGAACTCTTTGTTCAACAATATAAACCAACATTTAAAAAGAAATGACAGCAGTTTGCAACACTCCAATCAGCTTGAAAATGAACTCTCTTCGTTCAAATGCTTCCGGCCGCGCGGGTGAGCCGGTATGGTTTCCATCCCATACTACTGCAGGAAAGGGTGGGGGAGCGAGCAAGGCGTATACATACATATGGCATCATTGCATTTGAAAATAGGGGAATATCTAATTTTCTGTTACTCTCTATCTTAAGGCAAGATCTCTTTCTCTTTTTTCCACTTGTTAATCCCAATGGTTCGATAACGATTTTCCACGGCTTAAACAATAAAATACTATCAAATATTTGTTATCTAAACTGCTAAATTAAAAAATATTTTTTTACATATTTACAAAAATATAGAAAATAAATCTTGGCCGACATTCAGATGGCTCGTATCCAGAAATAAAAAGTGGTGTGTTAACAGATTCATTTCCTTTTGTTTTTGAACCTATATTTTGTTAGTAATGCCGCCTAGAGCCACTTAAGTTTCTCGTTTAAGGCGATAGAAAAAATCTCCTCCATCGTTTCTTTGGAGGTCCATCAAAACGATATCAAATATTTTCATTATTTTTAAGCGATCATATAGTTCTTGTCATCGATTCGAAAAATGATAACTGAAAACAATTGAACATCAAATAAAGCTGCTAGGAGTCAACTTGATATATTTTTGGCTTTTCGGTATAAGGTGGGCCGCTAAGGAGTGGCATTTGATACGAGGGTTAGTTCATATTATAGTATTTCAGTATATTTTGCCTTAAATGTTGATTTTTACCGAAACCTACCATTAAATTTACTAATTTACTAAAAACGTAAAGTGTATTTTAGATTTATTGATTTTTTTGTAAACTAAACAGCGTTGTTTGTCTTCTTGAATCTATAATTTTTCTATAATTTTTAATTATAGAAACTATAATAATTTATTGGAAAATTTTGGTTCTTTAAAAATATTTTTCTTATTATGAATAATATTGATTATTTTTATCAACAATGAATATGTTTACTATGGATAAGACACTAAAAATAGATGTAAATAAGTAGAATAATTGAGATTAAATAAGTTAAAAATGTTTAAACATTATGACTTTTATATTAATAATAATTAATTATTCTATTGTATACAGCCAGAGAAGAAGACATATTTGGATAATATTTTTTTAATGGAAATGGGTCTTTGTCAAAGGGTGTGTAGATGTTAAGTTTACATTACAGGTTAATTTTACAGCCTTTTAGTTGTTGCTGCTGTGAAGACATTAAATTCTCAAAGTTTCGCAAGGTGCAGACTTACTCACAATGTGTTGTTATTGCATGTATCCAATAAAGTACATAATGTTCCTATAATTTTGTCATTGTTGTAGCAACAAAATAACAATGTTTCAATTTTATGTTTCGTGCTTCCATTTTAAGACGGTAAGATCAAAGGAAAAGTATAAACAAGTAGGAACAAATTTCGTTGTTGCTTCGGTGGAGACATTTAGTTCTCAAAGTTGACAATGAGTAAACGTAAAAAATGATAAACAAAACTAAAAATGTTCCTGATTTCAGTTACTTTAGTGGAGACAAAAAGTTGAAACTTGTTGACATTTGTTCCGCAATTTTGGAACACAAAGCAACATTTGGTAACAAAAAGTTCCTCATTGTTGCTTTGGTGGATACGTAGCTTAAAAACAATATACAAAACTAAAATTGTTCTTGATTTCAATTGCTTTAGTGGAGACAAAAAGTTGAAACATGTTGAAATTTGTTCCGCAATTTTGGAACAGAAAGCAATATTTGGTAACAAAAAGTTTGTTTTTGTTGCTTTGGTGAATCCGTACCTTTACATACAATATTATCACCTAATTTTTAAATTAGTGACAAATAATCTATTGCTGGAGTTCCCAAACTTATTGATACTTGCAATATTGGCACGACTTACGTCCAACTGAACTCTCGACCTCGTCCTTACTTCCAAATTGAATTTTTTAATTACAAAAAATGAAGGGTAAGACAAGGTCTTTAGGTAAAAAGTTGTAGTTCTTTCTGTCTTTACGCCCATTTCCTAGGACTAGGACTAGGACAGCAATTATAAATTGATTTCTTTGTCTTACCCTAAAAAAGTTGAAGGCCAAAAAAAAGAACACCTTATTAATTTTCATGGGGATTTGGGAAAAAATATCTCATTTCTATCGATTTTTCTTCTAAAATACCTTGACTCTACTTTGTCCAATCAATATGCGAGTTCGCTGGAACGACATTTCGACTCCCCAGGGCGTCGAAACCCTGTTCTATTGGCAACATTTTCACGAGGGTATTTTTTCAAAATGGCCTGTATATAAAACAATTTGTGTTTCGTTGACTTTTTTTGTTTTCTGCGATTTTGTGGTTTATTGAAGATAAAAACCAATTAATTATTAAACAATGACGCGGTGCTTTGCGTATGCGGTAGATCAGTCCGATGATGTTCCCAACTTCTCAATAGAAAAGTGACCAAATATCAATGAGTACATAAACTGTCAGTTTTAGAAAGCAGTAGTATGTTTGGGTTACTTTATAGGGACTGTGGTCAGTGCTGCCAGAACGTTGGAAAATCGTACCGCTTCCCTAGCATCGCGCCCGCATCCCAAATAGCGTCGCGATTGGTCCCAAAGCATGTCAGCTGGCAAATCGAGGCGAAGTTTTCACGTTTTGATGGCTGGAAATAATTTCCTCTGATTTGCTAGCTGACATGCTTCGCGACGCTGCGCTGTGTGGGATGCGGGTGCGATGCTAGGGAAGGGGTACGAGTTACCGACGTACTGGCAGCAATGGCTGTGGTTACGTCTTATGTAACCTCTTTTGAAGTTATAATTTTTATATAAAACAAATAGCTGTTTTTCTATTTTAAAAAATGTTCAAAGCTACTATGTTAGATAAGTTTTTAAAAAGAATTATATGTATAGGGGTCAAAAATAAAATAGTATAGTATAGGAGGTAGCAACGTTTTCGAAGAGCAACGTTTTCGAAAAAGAATATTAAGTCAGCTGATTTTTTGATATGTTGTTCTCCTTCCTCTTCTGGATAGACCCTGGGCTGTCTGGCTGGCGGTAGTGGTTGCGTGTATTAGTTCGCATCCTACCTGTACAGGTAATAATCCAAGGTTTTGAAAACATTTTAAGAAACCTAATTTTCAATTTCTTGTCTTTAGATAGGTTTACCAAACATATTTTTTTTTTGCCAGGCACTTTTATTGTTGCTAATTATACAGTCATCCCCTTTCTAACTTCTGAACCGTTTGGTATATTTTGATGAAAGTTGGAACGTTAATATATGACCACGGTCTGCATTTCTTGACATATCAGTGATAGCTCTAAAGGTCAAGGTCACAGCTGAGGCGCCAACGCAACCGCTACCGCCAGCCAGACAACCGAGGATCTACCCGAAAGAGGAGGGAGAACAACATATCAAAAAATCAGCCAACCTAAAATTCTTGTTTGCCCGATGTTGCTAACTCCCGGACTAGTAGTATTTATTATTTGTCGAAAATGTCAGAAACTTGAGTATACAATTTGGTTTTTATGAACACTTACTGTGTTTTGTCCTTTATAATAAAAACTATTTTGAGAAATTTGCGATTAGGTGATTGGTCGTATTCGACATATTGTTGTAAGATTCTTTTAGCTCATTTGGAAGTCGAGAGAGTGTCAAGTCAATTACATAATTATTTATTATACTTTGTACCACTTTACCAAGAGGGATTTTTATGTTAACGTTAGTTAAAAATGTAACAAGTATAAAAATGTTGAAAAGAAGCGCTTTTCTCCTAAAGAGAACACTTGGCAACCCTACTGACAGGTATAATACTTTTGATATAAACCTGGTAATAATCCCGTTATGTATTCAAAACAAATATACATAGTTTACACAGTGTATGTCGTTGTCGATTAGTTTGGACGCGACACCAACGTTTCTACTGATAAATCCAAACAGAAAACATTAATTAATTCGTTAGTAATTTGATTATTTTTCGATAAGGTCGATACAAGGTGTACGAACGTGGCTTATAGTACCAAACCTTTGTACCCAGAGATCTCGTTTGATTCGACTCATTTGCACAATTTAAGTGAAAGTTTATTTAAGGCGGTGTTTAGTTTATGGTTTAAACCAAAACGGTTTAATTAATATATGAGTGAAGAAGTAAGCATGAAGAACAAAAGTGGGAGACCAGAATTCAGCAGAGCTGTTTCAATTAGAATAGGTACTAATTTTATATTTATTGTAACTTTAGTATTTTGGAGTGTATTTTGTTTATTTTTTTTCTTGTTGTACCGCCTCACTGCAGAAACGTTGACATAACGTTATTTTGCTTTAGCTAAACAATTAATTAATAATGTATTAAAAACAATAACTAGTTAAACGTGGGTTCTTGTTCGATGTAATTTTCCAGTTTAAAAGGTTTCCGTCAGAATCCTCAGTTTGAAAGTTGTTGCTGCGATGTGTTAACAATAACGTTTGCCCACTTACTAAAACGGATTTATTTATAAACAACCTACTTAATTGTTAATTGATTATAAATATATTTTAACAGACACTTGATGCTTTTATAGGTTAAGTTAGTCGTATGCTGTCAAAATATTTTAAGGTTCCTGCCCTACTACCCTATCCTAAAAACTACTAAAACGTTTAAAAATAGTCATAAAGCTGCAGAATGTACCGCTTGCCGTATTTTTTGCATAAGTGATGTTTTACGTTGAAAGAAATCTATGAAACACACTTTTTTAAGGCAGTATATTATACAACACCTAATTTAGTAACATATAACGGAAGCTTTCACGTCCTTGGTCAGCTCGGAAATCTTGGTTCTTGGATTTTGACCGCGTCAGATTGAATTTGTTTACCGACGTTTCATCATCGATTGCAGAAGGCATCTGCAAGGATCTCCGCTCCGCGAGGTTAGAACACTAAATTCAGTGTTCAATTTGTGCTTTTCGTTTTGCATTGGTTTAAAATTTATTTTTGTTTAAAGATGTATTTTGAAATGTTTTTCATTTAATGTTGAAAAAGTTGTAACCTAATAAAAATTAATAAATGTTGTGTAAACGTTTGATCTAAATAGGCATACACAAGGTGAGGGCATTTCTGCGTACCTACCTGAAGGTGGGTACGAAGGCAAAGTCTGCGAGTTAAGACCGATACTATGAATTTACATTGGAACGCGCCGTCAGTTCAGTCAACGAATACATATCCATAGAAGCTCACAAGTGAGATTTCAGATTTCAGCGGTACCCTGAAATTTTAGTACCTACCCTGACCACCAGATAGCTAAAGTTACATGTCGTTTGGCACCGGACCAATCAGAAAATTGGTCGATGCCCATGTCGAGTTTCTATTGGTCGGTTGGACTACTTTCGCTATCTGGTGGTCAGGGTAGATACTAAAGTTTCAGGGTACACTGAAATCTCCCTTGTGAGCTTCTATGGATATGTATTGTTTTGGTTCAGTATACACTGACATGTTTCGACTTACTCGCGAACTCCCTTTCAGGTGGTGTATGCTCATTAATAATACTATAAATTGTACTTCTCCGGCAAAGGTACTTACCTCATACTGATGATATCTTTCAAACCAGCTATAATGTTTAATGTAGAATTCAATACAGTCAAAATTTATCAAAATGTACAGGGTGTTTCCTTAAAAAAGATCTTTCTTGACATTGAATATTTTTTAACACACATTGTATAGTTACTAATACGGTCAATAAAATAAGTGTATCCAGCCAAACATTTTGTATTTTATGGTTCCTTTTGTATCTAGTACAGAAGCGAAGTTATTTTGAGTAGATATAAATGGAGTTGGGACACCCTATATACTTTGGTATTTCTGAAGACAATAAAATATATTCTATGTCTTAATCTAAGTGCTGTATAATGACGCATTATTATTATTTATTTCAGGTGAACGAGCAAATTATGTCAATAGCCCTCATGTTATTGCAATGGTTGGTCTCCCGGCCAGAGGAAAAACATACATTTCCAAAAAGTTGTCACGTTACTTGAATTGGATTGGAATTAATACTAGAGGTAATAATTAAATTAATATTTCATAGTTTTAAATGTAGTATGATGAAAATGTCGTGTAAAAGTTGTTACAACAATCGTTTTATTAGAAATACTATTTGGCTTGCCTCCAGATTATAGAAAATTTAACTACCTATTTTAACTTCTATTAAAACTAACCTACATATTGCAGAATATCCTTGCAGCAATGTGACAAGTAATGTGCAGTTAAGTTATTTGGTATATCGGATGTTTTTCAAAGGTGGTGTTCCCACTTATTACTGTGTATCTTTTTAAGCTAAAAACCTTGAATTTGGTATGTTGTTGTTTGACATATACAGGGTGTTTCAAAAACATGGACCATCGCTCGTGGGGTAATTCTTTACTAAAAAATAATAAAAAAAAGTCCTAAGCACATGGGTCCGGAAACGCATGGTTTTCGATGTACAGGGAGTTAAAGTTTTAATTTTTTTAATTACTTAAAAACCACTAAACCGATTTTTATGAAACTTTAAAGTGTAATAAAGTGCATAGTTTTAAGTAAAAAATATGATTACAGCTGCGGCAGTGGCGTGCGTACAGGGTAACTGTAAAAATGTATTTAGAGAAAAATTATGTGCGCCACTGACTTGCCAATTTTGATGCACCAGTTATGAAGCTTATTACATAAGCCACAAAAGTTACCTCTAGGGGGTCCCTTAGCAGATACATAGATTTGGTAAAAAATCATTTAAAAAAATGGTGCTGTCTAGGAAGGGTTGCCGTTTGAAAAATAATAGCTGAAAACAAAAATGTCAGTTTGCCAACTTGTTTTATTCTATTTTTACATTAGTCACTTAAACTTTGCGATTGTATTTTTTGACATTACATGGAATTCTTAGATTAATTTGCGTCCAAAAATAGTAACCTATATGCAATATTAAAAATTACTCTAAATAATCAGGTATGCTTCAAGGCTTTTAATTTAGAAATATCTAAGGGATCCAAAACTGTCAAAATATACAGAATTTCCCATTTAAAAATTCAATATTGGAACCATTTTCGGTTACACCGGAAGTGAAAAATAAGCGAGAACTCTCCTTTTAGCGTACCATTTACTTATACCAAGTCTTCTGTGACGTATATTTTGAATACATTAGGGCCATTTTACGTCACTGGGGCAAATGTACCATATGGAACTATCTTCTTGGGACCATGAGACCGGTGGACAAAAACTATCTTGGCATTTTTAACTAAACTACGGGAACTAACTTAACTTCGTAATTTTGTACGGGCATACCCCTACTAGGGGTAGCCCGTACGGTTGCTTAACTAAAACTTTAACTTTATACTTGACTTTACTTTTACTACCAACTTCTTATCTAATATTTCTCTAGTTTTCATCTCCCCATTATTAGGACAATTTCTGTATATATACCAAGTTGAACTTAGTATTTTGGTGACTTAGCACGTTGTTGACCCTGAATAAAATAATATGACCTAGACTCTGTTATTGTTTAGTGACAAAAACCTTGCACTATATTTTCGATTATTTGTTTTAATTTTTTGGATGTGATTTCTTTAATGCCGAAATAATTAAATAAATATTAAAATTATTAAAACCCATATACCCCCTATACAGGCTGTTCACAATATGTTTAATATTTTAGAGATTATGGCTTATATAATAAATTCGACACCGGTATATTACATTTTGATCTTATTTTTGGGCAAAAAACGAAAAAAATCACACCAGTTATTTAATTATACTATCTATTTTGTTATATTACGATTTACAATTGTATAATATTATTGCTAAATTTTATTGTGCGGAATAAATTCAAATGATGTTAATTTTTTCTTGGTTTTACCAATATTTTTTAAAGAAAATTACTATAAATCCCAAAAATTTAATAGTTGCTTCAATAACTAAAGTTAAATACAAAATTAGATTCATTATTCTTGTTTATACAAACTAAAAATAGTTCATAGTAACAACGCAATATTATAGATAGTTTTCTTTATTGCTTGTTATGATAATTGAAAATAAGTATTTTAAAATATGAAAAGGGGATCATGAAAATGTTAAAAAGGCGAATAATGATTCTAATATTTTTATGTTACTGTCATTAGGTATTATACTTAACGACATACTTAAATTTATTATTCTGCATTTTTATTTACTGCATGAACGATTTTCTCATACGGAGCTGAGGATGTATTCTTAACCTACGTTTGGCTAAGATTTTTACTCTGACATTAATTGGACACTAAACGAGAAAATTAAATTCAAACAAAATGGCAAATTGTTATGCTGTCGCAGTCACCATCGAGGCCTCCGGCGGAAGAGCCGATCGGACTTCCCTGCCTCCTCTCGTTTTAACATAAAAGTGTGCGTATTGAGCCACAAGAATTCAAATTCAAACAACAAGAAATGGCAAATTCTTGTAATATTGTCTATATTTTTTAATTAAACCTTTATTTATTTTATTGCATACAGCACCACATTCACTTCGGAATACAATTAAAAATGCTGCTTTGAATATTACTATACGCTCAGAATCCCACAAATATGAAAATATATTCAACAGGTATATTAACCCGCGTAAAAAGTGGCAGAAAGCAAATAAACTGTAATACAACGGTTTATTTCTGCAATTCAGTGGTCGACAATGCGCATGAAATTCCGAACTGGAACTTTTGATTCCAACAAAAATCCCAGGACTGCTAATCAGGTTACGAACCGGTAACGAACTGATTCCAGTGTAACCCGCGAACACAGAACTGTGACTTAAAATTCAGGATCTTACTAACCGCGAACGCTGCTTTTTCCACTGCGCATGCGAATAGTCCCAAATATTATAATTTGGTTATAATAATATCTAATTATTATTATTAATATAAACCTAATTTTAAAACATATTGGAATTTTCGTGTACCTGAAGTCAATATAAAATAGATTCTACAAAATTTCTAAGGTATAATATACAGGTCCGGTAATAGGATTGAAGATTTGTTTTGAAAAAATTGCCATGGAAATATTGTTTATTTGACAAACGTCAAATAGTGATAAAAACTGAAGTTTACTGTTGGAAATTTTGTGTTACAATGGCAAATTGACCAAACAATCAACGGATCTTTGCTGTAAAATCGTTTATCCTGACGCAGCCCATTGTGCAAACTCAGAGATAACTTTCGACCTTGGAATGACGATGGAACAACACCTTACCGTTCCGGAATTTTTTCTGTAAGGGGATATGCTGAAGCCCAAAAAGTGTTTTCTACGCGTCCCCAAACACTTCCCTCAACTCGGAGAAAGAATTCGAGATACATTCGATAAACATAAACGTAGATTTACTCGCGCGTGTTATGCGCCATTTCTACTTCAATTTGCAGCAGTGCATTGAAGAAGCCGGTGTTTATCTTAAGAATGTGATTTTTGCAAACTAAAAGTTTTCCATTAATTTCCAGAATTATATTTTTAGTTTTGGTAACAATAAGTCGAAATATATTTTTTGCTACCTTCACAGTGGCCAATTAAATACGTTCAATCCTATTGCCGGACCTTGTATAATAGCCCTGTTCGTACAGAAATCACAAACTTGTCAGCGCCAATCGGGTATTATTATTTATTAAGGTGACCGGTTGCCAAGTGGTCACCAGACGTATTTGTAAATCTGATTGACGCTGACTAGTTTGTGATTTCTCTACAGGCTGAACCTAATATTAGTATCCTTTGTACAAAGAGGAAATTTAAACAATGCTGAAAATGTCTCACTGCAAGGTATTTAACCTAAAAACTTGGGGAACACAGCTTATGGTTCTTATTAAGTAAGGGTGTTTTGAAAAACTCGCTTTAGTTTTTAGCACTTTGGAATGATAATTAGTTATTTAGTTATGTAGGAAAGCTACTTTTTTCATGTTTGAGTAAAAAATTTGTCTGTTTCTATTTTTTCATTACTAGGGTTCCAGCGATGGTTAAGGATACTGTAATGTCTTGAACTCGTTCTTAGGTTTTTAATGGATAATAGATAATTTTGCTTTGCTACATGTGTGATGACAAATATCACACGGTCAAAATATCAAAAGGTTAATAGGCAAGAAAAGGCAGGACAAAGAGCCAGCATTCTTTACTTAATCTACTTGATAGTGACGCTGTATGCGTTAGTCCGTCGATTTCTCGACGCATTGCCTATGAACCTATTCACTTTAGGCCGAACGTGCACATTTGTACAATTGTGATGTCAATTACGTATACCCACTGTTCTGAAAATGTCTCCACAGCAAGGTATTTAACCTAAAACTTAAAGGGAACACAGCTTATAGTCCCCAATTTTTGTGTGCGATTAAATTCAGTCATATTTTTCAGTATTTAACCTTGGTGAATATAGACGTCATGCCACAACAGCATACCAGAACCATGATTTTTTAGACCAGATAATGCGGAGGCGATGGCCATCCGGGCCTCAATGTGCTATAGAAGCTCTTAAAGATGTTTGTAAGTGGTTGGAAAATGGCGGTGAGGTCGCTGTGTTTGACGCCAACCAACTCAACAGCTGAACGTAGGAAAGTAATACAAGAATATGTTGTGGACAAGATGGGATTTAAACTGTTTTATGTTGAATCGATATGTGATGATCCACAAATTATTGAACAGGTAATAATACAAGATGTTTACGGTAGTACTACCGGTGTAAATTAATTAGAAATTTCTGTACCAGTTCTTTTCCACCATTAACTTTGGAAGATGAAATTATTTCTCACATCTAAAGGAAAGGCCGGAACTATTTGCTAAACAATTTGCTGCCAATTCAACCCTTCATCCACCTGTCAATCATCCAATTCCAACTGTTCCCCCAGTTCCTCACAAAATGCCCAATATTATTTTTAAGGTAAAACACATTAAGCGTATCCTTTCTTCTCTTAACACCAAGAAATCGTCTGGGCTAGATGGAATACCAGCAATCGTTTTAAAAAAATGTGCTCCTGAACTTGCACCTATTTTAACCAGGCTCTTTCGAATTTCTTATGACACGGGTATATTTCCAGACAGCTGGAGAGCTGCACGTGTCCAGCCTATTCCCAAGAAAGGATCTAAATCTCTTCCATCCAACTATAGACCCATTTCACTCCTTTCAATGCTTTGTAAAGTAATGGAGAAATCCATTAACTCGCAAATTCTTAGGTACTTAGAAAAACATAAAATTTTACATGACAGGCAATACGGATTTCGTCACAAGAGATCTACAGCAGATCTTCTTTCCTTCGTTTCACACAACTGGAACAAGTCTCTTGAGTTTCTAGGTGAGTCCCAGATCGTTGCTCTTGATATATCTAAAGCTTTCGACCAAGTCTGGCATGACGCACTTCTTAATAAACTTCCCTCCTACGGTCTTCCAACTAAACTCTGCTCTTGGCTCTCCAGTTATCTTTCTAATCGACGTATATCAGTCATTGTTGATGGCCACTCTTCAAGCTTTCACGAAATTAATGCTGGAGTGCCTCAGGGTTCAGTACTAGCACCAACTTTGTTTCTTCTTCACATCAACGACCTTCTTTCTTCCACAACCAATCCCATTCATAGTTATGCTGACGATAGTACCCTTCACTCCACTTTTCAGGTTCCCAAACCAATCTCTCAACCCGACTTGGAAAGCAAACGCAGAGCGATGCAGATATCTCTTTCACAGGATCTCAATTTGATATTGGATTGGGGCGCCAAAATCTCGTTCAATTTAATGCATCCAAAACACAATCGTGTTCCTTGTCGCGAAAAAATCATCAAACACTCATCCTTTGCTTATGAGTGGCCAGGTTTTGCAGAGCGGGGACACATTTAACCTTGTGGGCATCACATTTGAGAATAACCTTAACTGGCATAAACACATTGTATCTATAGCCACCGCGGCTTCAAAAAGCTTGGATTTCTTTTCCGAGCCAAAAAGTATTTTTTCTCCTTCCAATTTATACACTTTGTATGTGTCCCAAATTCGACCCTCTCTGGAATATTGTTCTCATGTCTGGGGAATGGCATCCCCTACAACCCTCAGCATTCTTGATGCCATTCAAAGAAGGGCTGTTCGTCTTATTAATGATCCTTTACTTACTCAAAGACTTCCTTCTCTTTGCTCATCGTCGAGCTGTGGGAGATCTATCGCTCTTCTATAGATACTTTTACGGCTTCTGCTCCGACGAATTGTCCAGTATAGTCCCTCCTCTTGCAGTTCCCAACAGAGAAACTCGTGGTGCCGCGCGTATGCATCCCCATACAGTTCAATTGGACAGGCCCCGAACTTCCCATTTCGTTCGTTCTTTTATCCCTAGAGTTTCTAGACTGTGGAACCTGCTGCCAGCGGAGGTCTTTCCTTCCCCCAAATCTTCAAGTTTTTAAGTCCCGTGTTAACAAACTTCCTCTTACCCTGCTTAAGACACCCACGGTACGTTAGTATTTAGGCTTTCAGCCTTCGTGGATTGTCCAAAGATAAAAAAAAAATAAGAAAATTATGAAACTTAGCATACCTACGTGTACTTTATAATAAGAATATCAACCAGTTAAATTTTCAAAGGTCTACAGAGAACTGAAAAAAGTTATAAATATTATAAAATAATCGCTTTTAACATTGATTCCTATAGGGGATTTTATTTTACTTCGCAAAAACTGATGTTCAGATTTCAATGAAAGTTGTATCAACGGAAGAAAAAACAATTGTGAACATTTTGGTTAATTAAAATCCGACCTTCAGAGCTTGTGATAGGAGTAATTAATAAATAATAGGGAATGTGACTGACATGTGGCAACGCCGACAAAGGTTATGCTGTGCCCGAAAAAAGCTTATCGAATGAGCGTCTGTGTCATTTAATTTCACTAAAACTATTTTTTCCCATCCGTACCGTCCGTCCGATGCCGACATATGTGCGCGAACCTTAAAATGCAGCTGCCGTATTGGTAGGGGGCTCAAGAGGGGGATTTCGGAATTTATTAAAGCGCGGTAGATCAATATACCAAGGATACGTTGTACCCGGTTAGGTACCTCCAAATATGAGCCTCGTATACAGGGCCGATCATAAAAAACAAAAATACATCCATCAGAAATTTTCGATTAAATGCTTATTCCATTAATCTGACGATTTAAGAGTGGCGTAAAAAAGCGGAGGACTACAAAGTTGTAAAATAAAAACGTCATTTTGACATTCTCGAGCGTGGCTATCTTTTTATTATTTTAAAGAAAATACTTCAAGAATGCCCTAAGCACACGACCCCTGTGGTGCCCCCTAGACAAGAAAGTTTTTTGATGAGCAATGGAAAAAATTAATCACAAAGTTGAAAGACTAGTTTCCTACCAAACATTACAAATTTTTGAAGAGCTACAAAAAGAAAGTTCATTAAACTTTCTTAAAAACAAAAATATAACACTCAAACCGACGTTTCTACTTTTTTCCTTTTTAATCTTTAGTCCCCCTTTGTGGTGCCCCCAAAACGTGATGCCCTAAGCAATTACTTAATTTGCCTATAGGGTTAATCCGAAACTGGAAATAATAAGAGTATTTTTTGACCTATTTAAAAATCTATACCACCAATCCTCATCCCCACCAATGAAAATGTATATATTTTTATTTATTATTTTTTTTCTTATCATCTAAGCATTGAAACCAATAGATCTCTATGACGCTAGAGTAAATTCCCATTTAGCATCGTGGGCTTCCCTACAATAAGTCGTTTTAATAAATAATTTCGCAAATAACTGTATAACTTATTGACATCTCTGTTTAACTAAATGACTGAACTTTGTGAACACCCTGTATATAATATTTTTTTAAATGTTAGATCATCAGAAAATGAGCGATTTTATAAAAAAAGTCCCCTTATACTAAAAATCAAATAAACCTAACTTTATTTATAGAACATTATGGAAGTAAAAATTAGCAGTCCAGATTATACAAACATGAACAAAGAGGCCGTACTAGATGACTTTCTTAAAAGGATTCAACATTACCAAGAAAAATACAGCCCTTTAGACGAGGAAAAGAAAAAGACGTTTCGTTTATGAAGATTTACAACACCGGAGAAAAAGTAGTAGTACATAAACATGAAGGACATGTGCAAGCAAGAATAGTTTATTATTTAATGAATATACATATCACACCAAGGACAATTTATTTGACTAGGGTAAGAAGTAATAGTTTTAAGCAACCGGCAAACGATTACATCTTTTGTCACACACAAAGTTCTTTTTTTAAGTGTTAATATTCTGTACCTGCGCACACTGAGGCTATAGATGTTGGGTGGTTTAAAACCACGTAGAAATCGAAATTTTCATCAGAATATAAAAATTCTTGAAGTGGCACATTCGTTTCGTCATACTGAACAATAGTACGATGCTTAATTTCTTACAATGTGACCTGACTCCCAATTAAAATAAATAGTTTCTTAAAAAAAAGAAAACTAAAAATGCTGTAAAAACTACTTCATGCTTTTGTGAGCAACTCTCTATGTCACATTTACGAAATAAAGTCTCGTACTCTCAAATGTGTCACTTTGAATTTTTAAATCTTGATGAAAATTGCGATTTCTAGGTGGTTTTGAAAATGTATACCCCACTGTGCGGTGATGGGCGGGTTTTGGATGCTTGCGCTCTTTGGCAAATCTCTAAATAATAGTATTTAGTACATTAAAACTCGATTGGTAGCATTAAGCTCACACAACGTGTATAATTACCTTAAAAACCTCTACAGACCCTCGCCGATCATTAACAACGTTAAATGATCATACATACAATTAATAGGCATATGATAAGGTAGTGAGTAGTCTCTGAGTAAGACTGATACTATGAGTTTGTATAGGAATGCTCCATTAGCTTCAGTATACACACGGTTGTACTCACTTGCGAGCCCCCTTTAGTTCAGGTGGGCTCGAAAACCTGACTGACTGTGTATATGCCCATTAAGACATGCCTTCGAGTCCCCCAAAAGAATCAATTCTTCGAATAAGACTGATACCCTCATTTGCAAACACGCGTTTCATAAAAACTAACAGACTGACTTCATTTTAGAAAACAAACCGATAACATTAAAAGAAAAATATCAATATGTCATAAACATTAAGTATTAACGATTTATGTTTAACAAGAACCGAAATTGCATACTTCATAACGCACCAAGTTGACAGAACGCGCCATCAGTATTGTAAACACACTATCGTACTTACTCGCAAGCTCCCTTGCATTTAGAAAGGCTTCAAAGCATGTCTGATCGTGTGTATGCTCATTTAAGTATATTTTTTGTCAGATAAATCTATATTATACAGGGTATTCATTTAAAAACTTACCACCCAAGTTATCTGCAAAATGAGACAGTTTTGAGAAAATCGCCAAAACACGCCAAGATATTTATTGAGGGGGAATGTTTTTACAAAAAATTGACGGCGCCCTCTAACCCCTTAACCACCAGGGTTACCACCCCAAAATTATTAAATTAGAAGGGGGTCAAGTTATACACCATTGTAAAGCTCTTGACGAGTAGTTTATAACCCTAGAATATAAAGTCAATACTTTCACCTACAACAAAAGGGCAGTACCTTAAATATCACCTAAATACCTGATTTGGATGGCCATATTTCCGAAACAAGGTTTTGACTTTATTCTAGGATTATTAAGTACTCGTCCGGTGCTTTAAAATGATGTATCACTACCCCCTTCTCATTTAAGAATTTTGGGGTGGTAGCCCTGATGGTTAAGGAGTTGACTGGGCGCAGTCCAATTTTTGTAAAAACATTTCCCCTCAATAAATATCCTGACGTGTTTTGGTGAATCTGTATCTTTTGCAGATAATTGTGGAGTAAGTTTTTAAATGAACACCCTGTATGTGTGATTCAGTATGAGCCTTTGACAGACTCATATAGCATGCCTTTACTTTATTATAGTTTCATGTTATCTTAATCGTTTGCCTTGAAGCAGTAGTTATATTTTTGGTGTTACATACCTTGCATTCGCTACAATCCCAGTACATCGATGCTGCAAAGGAGCAAGGCGGATAAAAGCCAGGTTAAATCATAATTATCAATAATATTTCTAGCATGGAGAAAGTGAACACAATCTTGAAGGACGCATCGGTGGGGATTCAAACCTAAGCCACCGAGGGAGACAATATGCTAATGCGCTGGCCGCATACATACATGAACAGCAAATCGAGGGGCTTAGAATTTGGACTTCATGGTTAAAACGGACCATTCAGACCGTATCTGGACTCGATGTGCCACAGGAGAGATGGAAGGCTTTAAATGAAATTGACGCTGTAAGTAGAGAATTCATATTGAAAAAAAAAAATACATTTACAAGATCTTCCATTACGATCTAATTATCATTCTAATGTTTTTTTTTTGCTTAAGCTTTTTTGCTTGCATACTTTAAAAAATGTACATGGTGTTTTAAAGCAAATGCGAAACATTTTTTCCCTTCCATATTTAAATGGCGCCTCCGATATATCTATCTTGCGTTGTTATGTGACTTTCTAAATTCAATAAAACCTCGACATGTCATATTTTAATAATTCTGCTTTCAATTATTTATTTTTTGAATTTGAATGCCATGATTTAGCTTAGGTAAATGGTTTAATTTTTTGAAAAAAATGTAATTATTATATTTTTTTGTTTTTTACTTCTCCTGGTAGGGTAAAATGTTGCAATATTCCATTTAAGGTGACAACTTCTTTAACACGCTTTTATTAGCTTGGGTTGTATCTATCTATCTATCTATCTATGTAACGGAATCTTTGAGCCTAATTTTTACCAACTTCCAGCGATTCAATTTCTTTGAAACTTTGCAAGGACCGATGACAATGCAATAATTTAAAAACAGTATCCCGTTATCCTGATTAGGACCGCCAGGATAAATAAATTCCTTACAGTGTCCTAATACTACTCTTGACAAAATGGCGATGGAATTTTTTAGTGAATAAACTGGAGCATTTATTTTTTTATTAAAAGCTAATTGATATATCGAACTAAAAAATGGAAAATAAATAATAGTTTAAAAAACTAAAAACACGCTTTTATATGCAACCGAACTAAAAAATTAGAAAATAATTTTTCATTACAAAGAGTTTGTCACTTCAGAATAAAAGCGTAGGGTGCTTAATATATTAAATGTTATAATTATTCTATTTGAAAATATCTATGAGGGAAAAGTTATGAAAAAAATAGTAAAATGCACCCCACGCTTTTTACTCTGAAGTGACAAACTCTTTGTAATGAAAAATTATTTTCTAATTTTTAGTTCGGTTGCATATAAAAGCGTGTTTTTTTAGTTTTTTTAAACTATTATTTATTTTAAATAATTTTCTTATAAGAAATACACTTTTTAATATTATCGCACTTTCTTAGAATTAATGGACTAGATGGAAATAGACTACGCCATCGTTCTTTTTACTTACTTAAAAAAAATGGATAGCCCGAGTTATTTAAAAACTTTTCTGTCTTTTGTATTTCTTTTATTAAAATTACTGATATGAAGTAAAAAATAAAATGTAAATCATAACCTTGCAGGACGGAGAAATATATTTTATAAAAAAATCTATTTATCTGCTAGCTCCTATTAAGGGGATTGTAATATTTGTTCTAGATACAAGGTGGAATTTAATTAATGGCTAAAAATACAGGGAATGATTCCTTAGCTTATTTTAGAAAGAAAAGTTTATATAAACATATGTCCTAAAGGTCTTAACTTTTGGGATACGGGGTGTTAAAATTTCGAAAAACCAAAAAATTTCGAAAACACTTATTTTAGTAAAAACTGTTATACTAGATATAAACCTTATTTAAATAAGTATTTATTGTTTTTGTTACATAACTGCTAATTAAAAATTATAAAACCTAATTTTTAAAAGAGAAAGATCCAGCAATGCTTCTTTTATGGTCTAAAAATATGCAGTTTAGTGAATTTTATTTTTTTTCTCTTAAACTAATAAAGATGCAAAAAAATTTAAGAAACATAAAAGCAGTATATTTATTTGCCTAATCTAAAGAAAGCACAAAAATTTTACACAAATTTACACAGTCAGTGGCGTGCCGTTTTTTTTTTTTTTTTTGTTGTGAATATTCCTTCAGTTGCCTCCTCGAGAAGCCACTGGACTTATTAAATGTAATTAAGTTAGTGAATAAATTACCCCCTTATTGTCATTAATAAAATTGCCAAATTAAAACAAAATTGGGAAAGAATAGTTAGGATATTTAAAAAAATAGATTTTTTTTTAATTTTAACACTCTGATTCTCAAAATTTAAGAGGTTTAGCAGATATGTTTATATGAACTTTTCTTTCTAAAATAAGCTAAGGAATTATACCCTGTATTTTTAGCCATCAATTTAATTACACCCCTGTATTTACGAAAAGTTCGATTATACATCTTAGCTATAATTTTAGGGCGTCTGTGAAGAAATGACATATGAAGGAATAAAAGAAAAATATCCAGAAGAATTTGCTTCTAGGGACCAAAATAAATTTGCTTACAGATACCCAAGGGGTGAAAGTTATGAGGATTTAGTAGCAAGATTAGAACCGGTAATAATGGAACTGGAAAGGCAAGGAAATGTACTAGTAGTATCACATCAAGCCGTTTTACGGTGCCTTTGGCGTATTTCCTTGATAAATCGGCAGGTTAGTAGATTAATTTTAAAATATATGTATTAGTAGGAGAGCTAGTGAATTCTTTGAGTAACGTTGGGCTTGTATGGCTATAAATTTTTATAGTGATGAGTCATATCATGCTAAGTACGACAATCATCACCTGGCAAGCATCAACCCTACACTGTATATTTTTGAAAGTTAAAAAAAATATACATAAAAATAACTTGGAGCTGTAAGCATGAAATTTTTCTGGGATTTAGTTCATTCATAGTAAGGTTTGGAAAAAATTGACAGGCGATTTTGATGAGTACAAGCAAAGTAGGTCTATAGAGGGTCGCGACATTCGGCCATATTGCTTTGACGTGTTATGACGTCACATCTCCCATTTTTCGGCCATATTATTCAGTGCCGGAGATATACAGTTTATTGTATTAGTAGAACAACCGTTTACACAACAGTATTTAATTATTATTAAGTTGTAAATTCTTTTACTTTAAATGAAAAACATTTGGAATTACATCTTTTAAAAAATATCACTTCCAAAACAATGCAAAATGAAATGCGCAAATTCTAGACGCCACTGGATTGATCATCAGCTTTGATTTTACCCAGTCTTGCCAACTTTTCTCCGTGGAGTGCCCTTCCTTGCGTCCCCGATCTTGAACCGCCTAAAAGTTGAGGATGTGTCATAACCTTATAAATATAAACTAACCTTGAGTACAAGTACCTACCAGGCAAACTGAAAGGTGTGGCTGATTTACATAGCCATATTTCCAAAACTAATAGTGTTATATGTACCGAATGTGGTATCACGTGGTATTTTCTTAAAGCTCTTTTAAGGATCTTTTAAATGGTAATATAATATACAGGGTGCCTCATTACAAAAAAACCTTTTTTTCTATCCTGCATATTATCACCAGTATCACCGTTAAAAAGATATTTAAAAGAGCTTTAAGAACACACCACGTTAGGTACATCTAATTTTATTACTTTTGGAAATATGGCCGTCCAAATCAGCCACACCTTTCAGTTCGCCAGGCAGGTACTTGTGCTCATCGAAAACGCCTATCAATTTTTTTCCCAACCTTACTACAAATGAACATCCTAGAAAATTCAAGCTTACAGTTTTTTTTTATTATTTTTTTAACTTTGAAAAATATACAGGGTGATGATGTGCACGGCTGATGCTTGCCAGGTGATGATTGTCGTACTTAGCATGCTATGACTCATCACTATACAAATTTCTAGCTTTACAGACCCAACGTAACTCGAAAGGTTTAGTAGCTCTAGGAATATATGTAAATAAATAAGTTAAAATATTCTTAAATGCTCAATTATTATAAGTTATACATTATTTTAGTTAAATAAAATATTAAGGAAACTCCAAAGAAAAAAACTGACACTTTAAGTGTTATTTATTAAGTATAAAATAATGAATAAATTTTGTCAAATGCAATTAAGTATTGTGTCCATCTTAATATTCACTCATCCTACTACTACAAATCACATGAATAACTTTTACATTTTGGACTTAGGATCCATAATTTAATGTTTATAATTTTTCTGGGTTAAAAACCATCCTAAGTCTTGCTGATTTGGTATTTAGTAATATGGAATACATTAAAATTATTAATTTCACGTTTTTTTTTCTAATTTTCTAGACTTTTGAGTGACTATTTGAAGATTAGATTAGATTAGGAGGTGGATTGCATATCCTCTAACACTGCAACCTGCTCAGGTTTATTGTGTGTCCTCCGTCCATAGGTTAGAGCACGCTATCCAAGCCGGTCTGTTTAATCAGACTCCACAAGCTTGAAACTGGCCCCTTGGTATATCTTGCCGCGTTAGGTTTATTTTATTATTATTTATTCAGTCTGCAATGACCTGTCAGTTGACCCACTATTATTCTTACTGCCTTCCGGTTATAATTCAGAAGGTCTTTTGTAAATTCTGGCGAGTAGGCCTTGATGAACACTTTCGCCTGACGCTGTCCTGGTGTTCTCCTCCACCAGTCTTGTGATTCCCTCATAATCCATGATCTAATGGATGACCCCTCCTTTGCCAATTTATCAGCTTCTTCATTGCCTTTGTGGCCTTCGTGTCCTGGTACCCAGGCAATGGTTAGCTTGTTGGACGCACCCACCTCTTCCAGGGCAATTACGCAATCAGCTTGGAGCTGATTTTGCATGAACTGAGTGCCCTGATGGCTGCCTGGCTGTCCGAATAGATTACTATGGTTTTATCCTCATAGCTCCTTCTGATGTCCTGCCCTGTCGGTAAAAATACAATTTCATCATGGTTAAAAGAATCTGCTTGTAAAATAGGAGTTGATGTGAAGAAGGTAAAAATCACAAACCACTCTGCGAGAGCTACAGCAATATCAAACTTGGTAAAAAATGGCGTTCAAGAGCAACAACTTATCAAGATTACAGGTCACAGTAACGCTCATTCCATCCAACCGTATCTTCAGATGGATGCGGGTCATCATGAAAATATAATTAGTGCCATGAGGGGCGAGCATTCTCTGAACATGCGAGCATTCTCTGAGAATGCGAATACAGTGACTAATAAAACTGAACCATGGGAAGAATCAAAGCCAGAATCAAGCGCATTGTTCTATGGCTACAATTTCGGCCTGGAACACAGTAGGGTGTTGTCCGAGACCCAAGTTTATTTTCGTCCTTGGTTTGTCCCCATATATACCTGCTCCAACTCCTTGGTCTGTTTTGGAGCCGTCTGTATACCAGATTAGGTCGGCTTTAATGGGAGGCCCTGCCACCCAGTCCTTTCTGTCTGGTATTAAAGTTTGAAAACCTTTGTTTAGCCAGTAGCTTGGTACCATTTTGTCGGAAGGCATCTCACACACTTCTTGGTCCTCCTTGAATCTCCATTGTATGGCCCTTTCCTGTCTTATGATAGGACTCTGGCCTTGTTTGAGACGGTATTGTACCGCTTTCACTTCACCCTGTATGTAGATGTGAAGTGGCGGTAGATTAAGCAGCGCTTCCAGTGCTGCAGTAGGGGTCGATTTCATGGCCCCTGTAATACATAGACAAGCGAGTCTCTGTATACTTTGTAATTGCCTTGTAATTTGAAGATACTTACCTCACACTTGTTTTTTAATTTTTAACAACTAAGGCTTTCTTATTTCTTTAGATGAGTTGCCTTACCTAAAAGTACCACTTCATACAATAATTAAATTAACTCCAGTTGCTTATGGTTGTCGAGTAGAACACATAAAATTACCCATTGATGCTGTTGATACACATCGTGCCAAACCAAAGGTAAGTTTAAAATATTAATATATTGAATATGTATTTGGAAAAATTTGTTTTATATCCTATAATGAATGCACCCTATGAGAGAAGTTGACATAGTTAAGTTAAGAATTCATAACGAATGTTTTTTATTAAATTTTTGTGTCGTCAAAAATTTCAAGTTTTCCAGTAAAAACAAACAGGGAAACTTAAATTTTTTACTTATAACACAAAAATTTCATAAAAACTTTCGTTGTGGATTCCTCCCTTTAGGGCTTTAACCCAATGTTTTTGAAATAAATAGTTTATTGGAAATTTTTGAAAGTTTTTTTTTTTGTAATTTTAAAGATTCTTTGTCTTACTTTATAGGAAGTTTTTACATAAAAGGCCTAACCTTATCAGTAATAAAATTCCTGTTAGAATGTCTACTTTCTTCTCTTATACCATAAGATGTGTATAGAGTGCATTCTTATAAAGCCATAAATATATTAGCTACTCTTACATATGCAAATTAAAATCATACTTGTTTTAAAAGAGATTTTTAAAAATATTTACATAAACGCCGTTTAAATTCTCAAAAGTGTGTTGCATAAGTAAGAAAAAATATTTTAAGGGTTGGTTCAAAACAAAAAAAAAAAGAAAAAGGTGTTGGAATGTGATTTGTCTTAAGCCGGCTACTCACTACGCGGTACTTGCCAAGTACTTGGTAAGTAGCAAGTAGTGTATACGACGACTCGTTTAGACTTGGCAAGTTACTTGCACTTACCGAGCTGTAGCGGAAAACAATCACAAGTCAAAGGAGCCAAGTACTTGACTTGGCAATTTATTTACCGGCGCTACATTACGCGTTACTTGGCAAGTCGAATTGAAGGGTCCGGTCGCGGGAATAACTATCAAAGTTCGATTGGCATATTTTATTAGTATATGCGTTTTAATATTTTAAGTCGAATATTGTTAGGCGGTACCTTGTTAAGCTGTGGTTGTTTCTTAAAACGTTTTTTTTTCGAGGGCTTCTAAGTTTTTTGGTGTAATTAGCAATAGTAGTATTATATTGGGTACTAGCTATTTGATGGTGCTATTATTTTAATATTGGCAAAAAATAGACTGGCCGTTACTCGCCGCCACCGTTCAATTGTTGTGTTTATGTGAAAGGTTTTCTTTTTGGTGTGGTATTTACAATGGACTGGTCCAATAATTTACCTTTGCAATTCTTAGATTTTTATTAAAAAGAACCTGTTATTTGGAATGCATCCCATAAACTCTACAAAAACCGCAATGAAATGTATGACGCTTGGAAACGTATACAAGGTGAATTTTCACAAGACAACACGTTTCCATATGCAAAAGGGCTGGCGCTATTTGAGTGACGCAGGCAGCAATCCTACTTTATATACAAAAAGAAAAACACCTACCTTTCTTTACTATTGTTAAAAGATGTACATTTCTATTTTTTAATAAAATATAACCACAACTGACTATTACAAAAGCAGCTAAAACTGTCGTTTCATTTTTGTTCATCTTAGAAAACTACTTGTTGTTTTTTACTTGTATAAAACTTGTGTAATGTAGATAGGTTACTTGGAACTCCAAAATACTTTCCAAGTATATTCCAAGTCAAGTTAGTCGCCGAGTACCGCGGAATGAGTAGCCGGCTTTCAACATGGGTACATGTTCTTTAAAATTGTAAATATGAGCTGTTTTAAAATTAGATGCTTATCTTTAAGGATGGTGATTTTAAAAAGAAAAGTTTAAATAAACCTATGTTTTAAATGTCAATTAAGACACGAAAGCGTTATTCTTGGTCATTCGCATCTTTTAGTATCGCTTAAATTTTATAATAGGATGGTCTTTTTGTTAGGTACACGCCTGGAAAGAATGGGACCGCTTCGGTCCTGGTTCCGGGTATACGAGCTGACCCTGTTCATCCCTATTGACCCCTATGAACTTGCCGGTCGCCTGAAACAAAATAAACGAAAACCCCGCAAAAAACCCAAAAAATTCGAATTAAAAAAACGACGTTTCGGTGGCAAGTCTGCCACCGTTGTCAAGATTAAAAATGAACTTAAAAATAAAAATAAAAAAATATGTCAAGCTATTTTCAGTTTGAGATTCTAAAAGCACAAAATTTAATCATTTCTAATTTAAATAATAGTTAGTTTTTTATTTTTATTTTTTAAGTTTATTTTTAACTTGACAACGGTGGCAGACTTGCCACCGAAACGTCGTTTTTAATTCGAATTTTTGGGTTTTTGGGGGTTTTCTTTATTTTGTTTCAGGCGACTGGCAAGTTCATAGGGCTCAATAGGACTGAACAGGGTCAGCTCGTATATCCCGGGACCAGGACCGAAGCGGTCCCATTCTTTCCAGGCGTGTACCTAACAAAAGACCATCCAATAAATGAATCCGCCTAAAGATGTGAATGACCAAAAATAGCGCCCCTGGATGTAAAAGTTTAAAAAATATATTTTTTGCAATTTGGTACACAACCACTAGGCATTAAGAGGGATTTTCTAATGGACAAGGTTATTCATTACGTCTAATGACGTTTGAGCGGAATTTGGGCTAAATATTTTAGAAAAATATGGTATGGGCATGAGACCATTTTCTGGAACAAAAATTAAGAATTATTATCTGCATTTACCCACGAGCAAATTTAATCTCTTAGTATTTCTTCATCCGGCTCATTGTTTTCACGTAAAAGTTTGAAGCATATGTCTGCATGATTATATGGCTCTCAAGGATACCATATGTATGACTATGCATTTTTATTTTTTACGGGAAACTGGTATTTTTATTTATTTTGATGTAAGAGAACATATACCCAATATTTAGGTTAAACTCATTGCATTCTGTATATTAGAAAGCAAGCATTTTTAAACATAAACTATTTTTTCTAGTTAAAACCATTAAATTTTTTATCTTACTTTTGTGACATCCGCTGTAGAAAAGAAAAAATATAAAAGCATTTAACACACACACACAAACACATTTTTGTATAGAAAATTTATTAGCTGCTTTTCTTTTTTGCACAATATTTCAAAATTAACTTAGTAGCAGAGACAACAATGAGACGAGTAACTGGTCCTAACAATTTGTCCATTGTATTTATCTCTTTCTGGTTTAACGCAAGTTCCAATAAATATGTCTTTGTCTTTCATCATGGCAGGCTATCGTAGATGGAGCAATCATCGCTTTGCCCTGGTTGCCAAGTTGTTTACAATTTCTGCATGTAAACTTTAATGTCCTTTTTGGCTCACATCTAATTAAAAGAAAGAAAATATACCATGAGCCATGAATCCAATATTTTTAACTTGACAAACGTTGCCGCAGGCAGTCACGCCGAAATGTTAATCGATATTTGTGTTTGATATTTTTCAATGACGATTTGTTTGGACAGTTTGTTTACATTTTCTGTGATTTATTGTGTGTTTCGTGGTTTTTTACCTTTAATTGGACTTTGAATATTGACTTTTATTAGTGATAACAGTGTATATATTAAATTTGTGCTTTTCAACAGATAATTTAAGGTAATATCGACATGGTTATCTGTAAGAAATAATCTTTATAAAAACCAAATAAATGACATTTCTAATAAGGTGTGTGTAATTATTGAACTAAACCCCAATATTTTATATTAATAGGAAACAAAAACAAGTACCTAACATTATAGGCAAAAAATAGCACAGCTATATAATTTGAATTTGGCGGGCAAACGATAAAGTCGACTCACGCGCCATCTGCGTTTACCTTCCTTGAAGACAGACAAGGAAGGCCCAGCAGCTATCTCTCTCTCGGATAATTTATTTACATTTAGTTGCTCGTCTCATTGTTGTCTCTGTTAGTAGATTTCTACTCTAATACTTCGAACTAACATGTAGATTTCTTTGCTTATGTTTGTAAATATCTGTGTGCATGTGCTAGTTTATCCTAATGATTTTCTTAAAACCTGTTTCAGGAACCAGGCCAATTGACAACTGCAGTTATAACTGCCAAGGAATAATCTTGGCAGTAGATTTTAGGGTTAAATTTTATAATAATAGATATTTTATACCCATTGTCCCTTACGTTTAATTTAAGGGATTCAAAATGTTAGTGGTTTAAATGTTGTTTTATACAACTTAGGTTATATTTTCCAAATTGTCTTACGTGACCACAATTACAATCTTGCTATCAATTTGAATCAATAAACTTTTTTTTCTGACGACCGACTATAAGAAAATAATAATTTAATGCTCTTGAGGGATTATTAAAACTGGTTTGATAGATTTTACCATTATTAAATTATTCTATATAATTTTGAGTACTGCCAGTTTCACAATATTTTTATTTTATAAAAATTATGACATCAAATATCTTCTGTCAATATGACTATTAAGAGTTTTTTGATACCTGTACCTGTTATAATCTACACTGCTTGTCTAAAGTCAAGACCCCCTGCTAACTTTTAAATTGTTTGGTACTTTTTCATGAAAATTTAAGGACTTTAGACAAACAATATGGACTAAATATTAGACAAGAAATGACAGATATAAATGTCAAACTGACGGCTGGGCGCCATTTTGAAAAGAAAATTTAAATGGAAATGGCGATCTTGTGGCACATTATTTTAATGCTCCTGACAAGTACTTTATAACCCCAGAATATAAAGTGAATACCTTATACCTCTTAAAAAATGGCGGTACTTTTAAAAATTACCTAAATACCTGATTCGGATGGACATATCTCCAAAACTAATAAGGTTAGATATACCTTATGTAGTATTTTCTTAAAGGTCTTTTAGATATCTTTTTAATGGTAATATAATATACAAGATGCGTCATTAAAAAAATCTATACTTTTTATCCTACTCTGTATAGTATTATGAATATTACCATTAAATAAATCCTTATTTATAATACGTAACTTTATTAGATTTTGAAATAAGGCCATCTAAATGTGGTACTCAGGTAATTTTCAAAGTACCGCCATTTTGTAGTAGGTAATGGTATTGACTTTATATTCTGGGGTTATAAAGTACTCGTTAGGAGGTTTAAAAGATGTACCACAAGACCCCCTTTCCATTTCATTTTCTTTTCGAAATGGCGCCCAGCTGTCAGTTTGACATTTATATCTGTCATTTCCTGTCTAAAATTTGGTTAATGTTATCTCACGAAGGTCCTTAAATTTTCATTAAAAAATAACAAACAATTCAAAAGTTAAGAGGGGGGACCTGATTTTAGACAAGCACTATATAAAAACACTGCCATTAAAAGGGTTAGGGGTCGTCCCTAAATTACGTGAGGGTTTTTAGGGGGAGGGAGTCGAAATGAATCTCACCAAATCTGACCGTGGCAGGAGGGGGTCACATAGAAAAATACCTACAGGAGATTTGGGCAGGTCCCAAGTTTTGGGTGAAGGACCTTTTTTTATTTTTTTGCTCTTTAAAATTATATCAACGATAAAATCAAAATTTCTGTTTTAATTAATGGTGCGTTTTTACATATAGAAATCTCACGTGAGATTGGGGGTTGAAGCAAAACTCACCAAACCTCACCAGTGAGGGAGGGTGGTCGAAAAATTGAAAAAAAAACACCTCACGTAATTAATGGACGCTACCTTACTAGTTATTTAGAAATTCTATGTTATGTTTTTTAATCTTATATCTCGGCTGTTTTTGAAGAAGGTTTTACCTGATTTGTTTCTACAATTGTTAGAAACATACTTTAACTTTTTTTTCAAAATTTTCAACTGCCGAATCAAAGAATATATTATGTGAAATTGTTCAAACTAAGTTAGTATGATTGTATTTGTGGTTATAATAAACTGCAACTTTAAAATTTAGAAACATTAAAATTTGGTCTGTTTCCTTAATTAGATTACAGCAGATGTAGTAATAGCGCTTATTGTAGAAAAGTAATTTTGTAATCTAAAACACTTAATGTTTGTTATCTCTTAAACCTAGTACACACTTGCTTTTAAACACAATTCAACTGATGTTTTAACTATTTAACATAACTTTTTATTTCTATTATTTTGACTTATTTTGACCCTATAGAACCGACTTTTAAGTTGCCACTGTACAACTCGGTCTTAAAACTCTCGCGTCAATTGTAAAATTTAGCTGCTGCTTTACCCGTAGCGTTATTGAACTGCGAAGCTTCAGCGCCCTAAGCGATTTATTGATTTCTTAACTTACTAAAGGAAATAGAAATTAGTGAGGACCGCCACTGCAGATAATGTACTCATATTTCTTGCAGTTGAACGAAAATAATACTTCTCATCTTACACATGAGTAGCATCTTTTTACCAGCTTATTTTGGTGACTAACTCCCTGCAAATTCACCAAAAAATGTTGACTCTAACTTTCTAGTATGTTAGTTTAGGTTCCGGTTCCTGATCTCGATGGATTGCTAATGTTATAACCTGCGCGGAAACAAAAGTTACCTTTCATGGGTGAAAAAACCGGTTTGTACGCAAGCCAGTTGAGGGTAAACGCACCCGGACCCAAACAAACTATTCGCATTATAATAAAGAATGTGTTGACCGCGTCCTGGTTTTCTGTTCGAAGTACGGTAGCTAATGAGCGTTACGGTCAGACCGCGGACGAAGGGTGCGAGGTGCCGGTGTTTGTATTTTGCCACGGCTTTTAAGTGCGCATGTTCGTACACCACTGCGCGCGGTCGTAAAAATCGGAAAAAATGCTTCTTGCCACTGTGGATCTAAATGTAGGTTATCTATGGTGTAGGTGGGTTCGTCTCTGGAAATTATGTGGAGGCTTTTCTTAGGTTTTAGTGTCCAGTTAATATGGTAGGGGAGCCCAAGAGGGGATTTCGGGATTTACTACAGCGCGGCAGATTAATATACCGGAGGATACCTTGTACCCGGTTAAGTACCTCCACCAATTATGAGCTCCGTTTACAGGGCCGATCATAAAAAACAAAAATATATCCATTAGAAATTGTCGAGCGAGTCATATTAAGATAGAGTAATGTAATTACATGCCAAACAGTGTATATTTAAAAGTCTATAGCCACTTCCCCCACCGATGATAAAGGTATACATTATATAAAAATTTTTTCTTCTTATTGTTCCAAAACACCTCGTATAAAAACACGGCCTTCGTTTTTATACCTTTATTAACAATGGAACGTAACTATGGTTACAACAACGACAAAATCTTCACTTGTCCATGTCTCGAAGTTTACAGCACAAAAGTCGAATCTATACTAACTATTCGAAGGTTTTCTGTCGCCCTTTTATAATAATATGGAAGAGTGAAGAATGATCTAGAATTTTGGAGAAATATCGGGATAATTCCATAGTACAGGATGGCATAAAAGTTCTCAATGGATAATTCGGGCGTTTTCGGAAACCTTCGAAACTGATGAAAAAAACTTGGAAAATCTAAGGTAAATTTTTCAAATAAATTATCAGACTAAATTAAAAGGTCCTAACTTTATACAATTCTATAAACTAAAAACACTTATTTTTAATGTCCGTAACATTATTATTTAAGCTTTGCAACCAAATAGGTCTCTATGACGCTCGAGTATATCCTCATTTAGCATCGTGGACTCCCCTACTAATAGTCTTAATTTGGTTTCAATGTTTGGTATGTGATTACAATGACTTTGTCTCAGATATAATTGAAGACCTTAAATTCAAAAGGGTCTATGTGCCATTTAGGTATTTAAAAGTTGTAAGTAAAAACATGGAATAATCTCTATAATCGCACATGAGATACACTATGAATATCCCTACCTTTTGGAAGTGAGCCTTAATATCGTTAGGCTTTGTATATAGAACCTTTTGAAGTTACGGTCTTCAATTACTGGTGTCGTTCTTTATTTCACGTTGCTGTATAATTACCAATTGTGACTTTTGGTATTACCAATACGGGTGTACAGGCCCTACATAACGCTGCAGAATCTTGTCCTTCAGTAATATGTGTTTTCATTACTTGGTTTTAATTTTTTTTTAGTAGTTGCACTTGTTACCATATTAAAGTAAACTCCTTATCACATTTAGCAAAACTTGGAAAATGCTTCATACTTATTACCAACTTCTAGTTAAGTTTTTCACTGCTAAAGCCTGTATAACTCGTTAACTAACAGAAAAAATGACCCCTAGGAAGCCTAGCGACTCAGTGGCGCTACAATATTGCGGCAGCACATTACTGGGGGAATAGAAAATTGACCCTACTTAAGCTTTTTGCTTTTCGTGTTTACATAAAAAATTGGTTATTTTGTGTTTTTGAAAATTGTAAAAATTTTGAATATTGGTACTTAGTGTAAATTCATTTTATAGCGTTCTAAAAGAGCATGAATCTTTAATCTAGACTTATAATTTATTTATTGTGATTCTTAAGAGATTTTTTCATTTTTGTCTGCATCAATTTCAGTGGACCTTAAATTTTGCATGTAAAGAAGCCATGTTATAAATTTGTATTTCTGTCAGACTTTCTAGAAAAGCTGTACATGATATAAAAGGTACCTATCATGACAACACAGTAATAGTTAATTTATCTTTTTTCGTAAAATTAAAGTAATCTTTTAATTTTTTTATTTGGTTTTGTATTTAAATTTACAAATATTTTTACTTTATCTTAGTTAGAAGTAACTACTTGGTAAGTTTGCTTTCTTTGCATGTAACAATATGTAGATATAGCAAAAATTTAGACACAAAGTTGATACATAAATATAAATTAAATATATGTTTTTTTCTTTAAATTTTAAAGTCCGTTTTCTTGCCAAATAAAATAGGTAATAGGTTTATATAAATTAAAAGATGCGTATTTTATAGATTTCACATGGACGCATTTTTGACAGAAACGAATATTTATGATGCTTATCCTCTTGTTTATTGAACCAAACACATTTTAATCATCTCAAAAGTTGTAGAGACGTGTTGTAGACTATTTATTTATTACAAAATGTCTCTGTGTTATTTACCGGGCTTATCCCAGAATAAAGATTTCTGTAAACATGCTTGATTGACCCTAGGGAACTTGTAGATCACCGAACAGTTAAGTCATTAATCCCTTTACCAATTCGAATAATCTATCAAAATTTTTTTGTTTTTAAAATTTCGTTTTTAATTCGTTTTAATATACAGGGTGTTTTTAATATACAGGGTGTTTCCTAATTGCGGTAAGAAAGTTTAAGGGCGTATTCCTGAGCCAATTTGATAAAAAACAGTTCATATAAACATAGGTCTGGAAATGCTTTGTTTATAATATACAGGGTGTTTCAGTGTCCAGTTAATAGTCCTAATTGGGTGTCAATATTTGGTAATGTGATTACAATGACTTTGCCTCAGGTATAATTGAAGACCTTAAATTCAAAAGGGTCTATGTGCCATTTAGGTATTTAAAAGTTAATGTTTTTTACTTAAAGAAAATCCGGTTTTTAATAATATCTTAAATATGACTTATCCGATTTTAATAAAATTTGGCTGTGGTATTTGTTAAAATAGGAAGTTAATTTAGCCCTAAATTAATTTTAATTAGTGAGACCCTTGACGACGTAGGACGCATCTTAGCTAATATTATTGACAGAAATATGTACGCCACTAACTTCTTTGCAGTCGATCTCCGGAGTTAAGCAGTGAGGTATGTGCGCCCATAACTTGGATGGGTGACCGGCGCGTTTTGGGCAACGGCACGCGGTGTTCTGCTCGGGGGTGCGAACGGACCGAGCAACAACCATCCAAGTTATGGAATGAATGATGTGTAAATGGGAAGGAGTAGGGGTCAAGGTACAATAAGCCTTCAGGCTGCAGTGCACCACCTAGGGGGGCGGTCGTCGGGCCTGGGTGGGATGACCCCGAAAGGGCGAAAAAAACTTCTTTGCAACTTTTATTTTTTTTTTTTTGGATAACACGCCTAAAAATATTTGTTATTTCTTAATATTTTTACGTGCTTACTTGCCTAGTTTTCCAGAAAAAAAATCTGCTATACTACCCGTCCCTAGACCATACATTATATGAACTTATTTGCATAAAAATGGGTGATGAATACGCCCTTAAATTTTCTTACCGCAATAAGGAAACACCCTTTATAAAATAACATATATAATTTATTAAAAATTAAATAACCTACTTATAAATTAAATGTCGTCAGGTTTTTAAGCATTTTGAAGTTTCTTCTTCAGATGATCTGCAAGATCTAAATGATCATATTGAAATGCACAGATTTTTCCTTCATATACCATTTTGTGAGATAATATACCGGGTGTTGCTCCGTCGAGCGGGACATAGGGAATCCCATGTAAATTTTGAAGTAGTCAAATATTGGCTCCCCTAATTATTTTAGAAAAAAATGCTATTAGGATTTATTGAAGAGCACAGTAAGTTCCACCCAAAATGAAAATTTGATCATTTTTCAACCAACCAGTAAAGAGTAAACTGCTTAATACTTCTGCAACGTAGTATCTCATTATGCACCCTGTACTCTAGAAATCAACAATAAAAACACCATATCGATTTATCAGTGACAATTTAGATCATTAATTTATAATGTCATTACCAAAACTGAACAATTTTATACGGGAATTTCAAAAAGAATCCTCTCATTTCATTTTAATTTACAGCCAATTCCAACACATGCACTCACAGTTACGCAAGACAATAAAACAAGTTTTTCTACATTTAGAAATCAATTTATGACGAAAATATCAGGATTTAATCAAATGCTTAAATATTCCTCCATTAACTGCCAGACAATAACCCAAACGATTATAAAACTCATTTCTTACGTTGGCTAGTTGGTACATCCATATTCTGGCACATTCAGCGGAAATAGCATTCCTTAGCTGGACTAAATTTTCATATTTTTTATTGTGTAGCTTAGATTTTAAATGTCCCCATAGAAAAAAATCGTTTGGCGAAAGATCACGTCGATTTTCTTCACATTTGCAATTATTGATTACTGTGCCTGTAGTTTCAAATTTTTTATCGTCCGTTCTATTGTCGATTTACTTGGTATTGGCCTATTGGGAAAATAGGCTGCAAACATGTCCGCTACTCTTCGATAACTATTTCCCTGGTAAAACCATTTTATAATAGTGATTTTTTCTTGATTTAAGTAGTTCATTATTTAAGAATGATGTGACATTGATCTGACAACTTCAGAGTAAGAGGTTATATAATTTTTCTAGTATTTTATTATAAACTTCTAATAATACAAGGCAGTGGCGGCTCGTGACCTCTAAAGTTGGTGAATCACATTTAATAAATTCATGCCCCCCCGCTGGTTTTGGTCATTTTCATTCCATCCTGAAAAGGTGTTTCCAGCAAAACACACACTGCGTCATAAATTGGAAACGAATCCATTATAATCTATACTGTTATTAATAATAATAAAAGTAATAATATTTAGCCGCGAAAAATCCACGCGCGTCGTCCCTATTTTTTTCGATTTTCACGTTCTAAACGCCTTACTACTAAACTGAATCACAATGAATCGCGGTGTACCTGTTCGCATTTCCAGTCTTAACCATACGTGTCGTTTCTCATGGCAACCGCTGTAACAAGCGGCCTGCAGCAGCGAAATTGAGTAATCGTTTTCCACACTTCTGGGATATGCTTCTATTTCGGTCGTGCGGCGCGCGGCAGTTGTCGAGCACCTGTTAGTACAGCGTCGCTCGTCTCTGGTCGCTCTCTTTATCGGAATATCGGCGGCGCGCGGCTCAAGTGATTGAGTCGATTGGAATAAATTGATGAAACTTAAAATGTCGTAATTTGATTATTTGATATTTAATTCAACCGAGGAAAATAAAACTTTTCTTTTTAAGTAAAAGTAAATTGAAGACATTGTAGAAATATGTAAGTATTATACGAGAATTATAGGTGAATCAGTGCTTCACTTTGATTCATATGACCAGCCGCCAATAGGAGATTCGTAACTTATTTTAGCATTTATCTCTTAGCTGGCAGACTGAGAAGAGCTGAAATTTGTACACTAGGTATAACTTTTCGTGCTCTTTAAAAATCCCAATTATATTTTCTTCTAGAATAATTAGGGGAGCCAATATTGTACCACTTCAAAATTTACATGGGATTCCCTATGTCCCGCTCGACGGAGCAACACCCGGTATTTGAATAATAAGAATCCACAAGAAAACGGAACGGTGGATTATCTCAGCAATCGTTAAATATAAAAACCAAATTTTGTGGCGAGAGGTAACTGAACATGAAGAATTCAAAAATTGTATTTGCAAGGTTGCTAAGTTTATAGTTTTCTCTGTAGGTTAGGGAATTTTAAAATTTTAACTGGAATACCCTATTTTTTATTATTGTAATTAATTGCTTGTATCAACTTTATTATAATCTGATAATATCATTTTTTTACTCTTGTCAATTTTGGAGATAAGGCATCATGCTTTTTAGAAATTAATACAAAAACGGTTATGTATGGTCAATTAGAATAAGAAATCAAAATAGAATATTCAATTTAAAATTTCCTAACCTACAGAAAAAAATTATAAACTTGGCAACGTTGCAAATACAATTTTTAAATTCTCTATGTTCAGTTACCGGTTCGCACAAAATTTTGTTCATTTATACTTAACGATTACTGAGATCATCCACCGTTCCGGTTTTTCTACTTACCCTGTATTTAACGTTACCTAAACATATTTGTCATATTTGCTGTCCATTTGAAGTGTATATAACTTATGTATTTGATAATTTTAGACATTATTTAAATGACTGTGACGTATATAACACATTTAGTTTTGGCTAGTTCTTCTTACAAAATAATAATTTAATTTTTACCGCTACAGCATCGAGTCTACATTTAATTGTCCATACAAATGTTGCATAGTGTGGAAGAATATGGATATTTCCATGTACATTTTTAACTGATCATCTTACCTACTTTTTAGGTTTAAAAACATACTACCTATATTTAAGAAAGTGCATAAAATTAGTTTGTGATGTAATATTTGATCAGTTAGGACTAAGATAGGATTTTATGTATATGGCAAACCTTCTACACCACCTAAACTTATAAAGTAATAAATTAACAATAAATGTATATAATATTATAATTATAATTACGTCTAGAATTTTGGTGAGGTCATTTAAAATTATAGACATATCTATGCATGCATATCTTTTAATATTTTGTATATAACTTAACGTTAGCTAATATCATTAACCAACAGCATATTCCTTACTATATTAATTTTTGTAACAAATTTAACAACTTTAGAGATATTGATCTTATCAATATATCGTTGGCAATACCATGACAATAAAAAAATAAATGTTAAATAGTGGTTAATAATATTTTTTAAAGACATTAAGAAAAAAATATATATGTTTATATTTAATGAATTTTAAGTAGAATATTTTAAGGTGATGTTAACATATCCTTGTGTATTTTAATTTAAAAAATTTATGAGGGCCCCAGTTTCAAAGTGTACAATCTCCAATATTATTGTGTTATATTTTACAAAAAATAAACAAAAAACCTGTACATTGTATGTATTATTTCTTACGTTTAAACTCTGTGTTATGGAGGCACTGATGATCTTAAAAGTGATTTACACTATTATGTTAAAAAGTATAAATGGAGATTGTACACTTTCAACTAGACCCCTCATATATTTCATGTATTGGTACAATAATAGGCTTTTAAAAGCTGGTAATAATATTTTGTTATTTTTAAGGTTCCTGGTGAACTGGAGGAAAAATTCAAATTGAAGAATAAAATAAAAACAGGTACTTCAACTTGAGTTTATAGGGAACACTAGTTGTGACTGAACACAGGGTGCCTAATAAATTATGTTTCAATCTTTCTCTTATTGTGATGTTACAACCTGTTGGTTTTAAATTATATAACCAATGTCCAAAAAGTGACTAGACAATGGGAACTTCAGAACCATTATATTAAATTATAGTGCAATTTTGTATTTATCTATTTAAATCTACTTTATAGGATTTAACCAAAACTTAAGATATGTAATTTTTGCTGTGGATTAGAAATTGTAGCTGTGGAAAAAATAAAACTGTATATACATATTTGTTAATATATTTTATTTTATAAATTAGTTATTTAATTGTTTAAATCTTAGACTAAACGAAAATAATAGAATTCTCGTGTGGTAAATAAAGATTCCGTAAAAGTGCAATTGAAAATGGGCGAAAATTGAAAAAAATAATACATTTTTTTATTCTTAGTTGCCAAATTACCGATTTTGATGCTTAAACTAAAAGTAAGAAATCGGTAACAGTTTTGAGCTTTCCGTTAAGTTAACATGGATATATGCTAAAAGGTGTAATACACCGAATAATTTTGCGTCGATTTGTTGCTGTAGAAATAAAAATATCGATTTTTTTTATTTTGACAAATTTAATACTGTCTAAGCTAGCTGTACACCCGATTTTTCTAAGTAAAATTTAATCTAAAAACTTGTTGCTGCTCACGAAATTGTTTGTAACAATGTAAAAAGTAAGCAAAAAATGCAACCCGCGTGTAAAGAGTCAGCAACAAGTGGCACTGTACTTTTAATTTCCTTAGAGAAACACAGTCGACTGCAGTTGAAAGGGAGGTACCGTACTTTTAATTTCCACAAGGAAAGCTACCTGATTGCAGTTGAAATGGGGTATCGTACTTTTAATTAAGAAAAACCTTAGTCAACTGCAGTTGTAAGGGAGCTACCGTACTTTTAATTTCCTCAGAGAAACATAGTTGACTGCAGTGAGAAAGGGGGTACCGTACTATTAATTTACAGAAAACCATAGTCGACTGCATTTGCAAAGCGGGCTACCGTACTTTCAATTTACGGGAAAGCATAGTCGATTGCATTTGTAAAGCGGGCTACCGTACTTTTAATTTTCATAGGAAACAATAGTTGACTGCATTTTCAAAGCGGGCTACAGTACTTTTGATTCACAGAGAAACATAGTCGACTGCGGTTGGAAGGGAGGTACCGTACATTTAATTTACAGAGAAGCATAGTCGACTGCAATTGCAAAGCGGGCTGCCATACTTTTAATTTCCACAGGAAAGCAGTCGACTACAGTTGTAAGAGGGGTACCATACTTTTAATTTACAGAAAACCATAGTCGACTGCATTTACAAAGCCGGCTACCGTACTTTAAATTTCCACAGAAAAACGTAGTCGACTGCATTTGCAAAGCGGGCTACCATACTTTTAATTTCCACAGAAAAACATAGTCGACTGCAGTTGGAAGAGGGCTACCGTACTTTTAATTTACGGAGAAAAACATAGTCGACTGCAGTTGGACTAGCGGTACCGTACTTTTAATTTCCACAGAAAAACGTAGTCGACTGCATTTGCAAACCGGGCTACCATACTTTTAATTTCCCCAGAAAAACATAGGCGACTGCAGTTGGAAGAGGGCTACTGTACTTTTTAATTTACGGAGAAAAACATAGTCGACTGCAGTTGGAATCGCGGTACCGTACTTTTAATGTACAGAAAAGCATAGTCGATTGCATTTGTAAAGCGGGCTATCGTACTTTTAATTTCCACAGAAAAACGTAGTCGACTGCATTTGCAAAGCGGGCTACCGTACTTTTAATTTCCACAGAAAAACGTAGTCGATTGCATTTGCAAAGCGGGCTACCGTACTTTTAATTTCCACAGAAAAACGTAGTCGACTGCATTTGCAAAGCGGGCTACCGTACTTTTAATTTCCACAGAAAAACGTAGTCGACTGCATTTGCAAAGCGGGCTACCATACTTTTAATTTCCACAGAAAAACACAGTCGACTGCAGTTCGAAGAGGGCTACCGTACTTTTAATTTACGGAGAAAATCATAGTCGACTGCAGTTGGAATAGCGGTACCGTACTTTTAATGTACAGAAAAGCATAGTCGATTGCATTTGTAAAGCGGGCTACCATACTTTTAATTTCCACAGAAAAACATAGTCGACTGCAGTTGGAAGAGGGCTACCGTACTTTTATTTTACAGAAAAGCATAGTCGATTGCATTTGTAAAGCAGGCTACCGTACTTTTAATTTCCACAGGAAAACAGTCGACTATAGTTGAAAGAGGGGTACCGTACTTTTAATTTAAAGAAATCTATAGTTGACTGCATTTGCAAAGCGGGCTACCGTACTTTTAATTTACAGAGAAAGATAGCCGACTGCAGTTAAAAGCTAGGTACCGTACGGTCGGTTTGCCTGAGCTCTAGTCTAGAAGTTGCATCAGTTTTTGCTTGTGATAATCTTTGCTAGGGCAATGGGGAATGACAAGATAACTTATAAGTTAATGACTACCAAATTTTTTGTTTGGGCGCTCTAAAATCCATGTTACCTGGGCCTGTGTCATAATAATAATCAATAAATTAAACGACTGAAAAACGTGTTTTAAACCATTTATTTTTAAAAAGTAATTCTTTAACTGATAAAATAAGGGTAAAGGACACCACTATAGTAACAATTAACAAAATAATACTTGGCTTTTATATACAGTGCATTGTCCTTGACAATTAATTTAAAAAATGTGTCCCTAACCCTTCCTACATACAAAATTATATATACTTTATAAAATTAATATTTTGGTACAAAATATATCCATATAGATCTCTTGTAAAACAAAGAGAAAAATTAATTAAAAATTGATTACTATAAATAAATTAATTACAAAAATCATTCATTTTATCTCTCTCTATACCACCGACCTTTAGACCTTCGCAACATACGAGGCGATTTCGGAGAAGTAGTTTTTATTCGCCTTTGCGGCCGTTTAACCGTCCTTTTAGGTAAATTAACTACTTTTATATCACTGAATTGTTCGCAAGTATCAAGTTTTTTTACATACACATAAGGTTGCAGTATATTATCTCTAATTTCAATATTGTTTTCTACCCTGTTTGCTATATCTTGATCACATTTATTTTCTCGATCGTCATGATTAGACTCTCTGTCTTCACCATCAATAATACTGTCACTGTCACCATTTTCGTCTTCTTCCTCGTCATCATCGTCCTCTTCACTATTACCATTATCTCCCGTTACACTTTCACTATCTCCTTCTTTCGCCCTTTTCCTTCTTTTTACTTTGTTTGGCCAACCAGTCTTATTTTTCTTCCTCTTGCCGGGTTTTCTACCCGGTGCTCCATTGAAAAATCTTCGACAACTATATTCATTTTCTTTTGCCGTTGATTCTTCATACATTTTCATTATATCATCTACATTAAGCCGGCTTTCTTTAAAACTAATGAAATCGGGTTCCGTAGTGGGTTCCAGTTCTAAATCAATACGCCCTTCAAAAGCATTACTTAGTTCTTCATCAATTTTCGCTGCGATCGCAAAATAGTCTTCTTTCTTTTTCCTAGGTTTTCGAGGAGTAACGGCCGGCTTTGGTTCAACAACTTTTGGTGTGCGTTCTTCAGGAATTGGTGGCAATGTCACAGATGCCTCGCTGATGGCTGCGTTTCTTGATCGCCGCTTTCTTGATTGAATAAGGCTACTTAAAATGGCTAGGGTTGATGCATGCTGCCTTGGAGACTTCCTAGGATTTCTTCCTCCCCGGAACTAGGACCTGATATTACACATCCTCGCCTTCTTCCTGGTCTTCTGCGTTCTCGAACTGGTAGTTCCTCTTGGATACAAGCTGATGGTACCGAGATCTCACTTAATTTACTATCTTCATCAGTCTGTTCTATTGGTATATCAGCTTGTTCCTCTTTATCCCCTGTTTTCTCAGAGATTGATACCTCATCATCACAAACAAGAGTATCACTTTCTGATGTATCTTCTTCTGAATTAGATTCGGTTACAGGTTTTTGAAGTTCTTTAAGTAAGTCCTTATATGCATTGTAACATATTCTAGGATCCATTGCCTTTAAATGTGGTATCTGATATGGCATAACAAAGTCATCCCAGTGATCTAAAAAAATATTGCATTTAGTTTTATTGTTATAAAAATAAAATGTGTAAAAAAATAAAACAAAAATCTTGGTTAAACAAGTTATTTCATTATGACCGCATGCTTTAAAGGTGGATCCAGATGAAAGAATTTCATGAAATTTTTGTGTTGTGATTCAAAAATTTCAGGAAAACTTTTATCATGGATGCCAACATATGCTTTATACCAGGGGTGGCCAACCGGTCGATCGCGACTATTAGTCCAGTCGATCGTAACAAGGTCAAAAATATAAATACCTAAAAACAGGGCCGCGTCTACCGGGTGGTGCAAGGCACCATGGCGCAAAGCTGCAGGGGCGGAAAAATGAGAAAATGAAAGGCGGAAAGTCGGAGAAACGGCAGAAAGGGCGGGCGGTAGTTACAAATGATTGTGGTTTTGAAAAAAATGAGATGGGAGCACCTTTTTTTTGCTCTTCAAAAGTATTATAGGAGGAAGAAAGAAGACAATGAAAGTTGGGACACTGTTAAAAATGTACAAAATCGGGGTGAGGACCATTTTTTTTTGGTCTTCAAAAATTTTTTCGCCGAAATATGAAATTGGTAGATCGCACTGCGTGTCGTCACTGAAAACTCGATCTTGGGCCTAAACAAGTTGGCTACCCCCGCTTTATACAATAACTTTATTGTACTGTTTTAAGTTAATAAACGTTTTTCATGATTTTAAAGGGTTAATTAATCCTTTGTTTCTTATGCATTTTAGTCATTATTTTTCAATACACGTTTTTAGGTATTAAGGAATACATTATGTATGTTATGTAGGTAAGTAACAAATATTTTAATTCTCATGAGTTAAAAATTACATGACCGGACCTAATCTCAATATGACGTCACGTATCGTGTACAAAACATTCAATACCTCTTATATCAACTATACTTACAATTTCGAGTAAACAAATATTTTTGCTCTGATCGGTCTTGTCGACGGAACGTTTTGTACCATTTCTCATTCTCTGGAACAGTTTCAAATGAAAACTTAAACTCATCTAAATTTACTTTTAGTCTTTCGGGACTAGCTTTTTTAACTTCTCGCTGCTTTTCAACTTTTGATTCTGTTTTTGGCTCAACTTTCGTGACACAGTCACCATTTGACTTGGTAGGAACGGGAGACAGGTACGAGCCATGGTAGCGCAACCTGTAAGAACTGAAAAAAGTTAAGAAAACTGCTTAATGATTGCGAATATAACATGACCTTGGATTTCTTAAATTGTTAAACTTTTATTATGTTACGATCACATACCTACATCTAACACAGAACATGCACAAAAAAATATATAAAATGCATGTATTCCTAATGTTTATAAAAAGATCAAAGTAAAGAAGAATTTTATAATAAGGCGTAAGAATTAAATGAATCTCGACGATGTACCAACTTCTATGCAGTAAAGTCTATGACAAAGATGCACATTTAATTTCATTTATTCACAGGCAACTCCTAATACTTGAAAATTAAATTTTGGGTGTTATCATTTTAAAAATATAATAAATAAATATGTTCTATTAACAATACTTTCTGTAACGGTGCTCGCCCACTTAAGCGACGCGTCGCGACGAGATAAAATTTTACTTTTGTTTTCCATTATACTTAAATTTAAAGGAAATATAAGTAAAGAGAAATTAAATATTTTATCAAAGAAAATACCACATATAATATTCTTTTAAAAAATAATAACTTAAAGAGAAGTGTAGATATAAGATTATTTCATTCATAACAAAAAAAAAGACATTTGATTCTTCCTGTAAATTATATTATTTTAGTGGTTGCAGCAATGGTATCAATTAATTTAAATCATATGTCAATTCACTCCCCACAAAAATTTTTACATCATATGCTCAATTTTTTTCAGCAAGCTTTAATACAAAAATGCTCCAAATTAAATGGCCATATCTCTTATAGTAATTAAGTTATCAAGATAATTAAAAAATACAATGTCAAAGAAAGGTGAAGCTATAACTCTAGTGCAACCGTTGTTATATACTGTTAACAATAATTCCTACTGATAAAAAAAAAATGAATAATTTTTAAATCGCCCTGTATGATGTGCTGTTGAAAGGGGGTAAATAAATTTGTGATTATATCAGAAATAAGTAAGGATGTACTTTAATCACAAATAAGATTTCTCCCCTTTCAGTAGCACATCATAAAGGGCATTTAAAAATTATTAATTTTTTCTCAAAAACTTCTCATCAACCTGTAGGATGTATTGTTTACAGTAATTAATAATGGTTACACCAAAGTTATAGCTTCTCCTTTCCTTAACATTTTCTTTGTTTAATTGCCTTGATAAGCTAAATTATTAAAGAGCTATGGCTATTACATAAAACGTTTTGTACTGAAGCCTAACGGAAAAATCAAGTGTAAGTGATAATTGTTGTGGGGAGTGTGCTAACAAAATTTTTGGAAAACTAAACAATTAAATAAAATAATGTTAGTTACCAAAAGCCATTATTATTTATACTACAGTGAACATTAACGAAAATAAGGTCGTGTTATATTTGTAAAAAAAAATCATGCATTTATTTAAAGTTTTTATCCAAAACTACAAAATATTGGAATAGTTTATAATCAAAACTACATTTAAGAATTCGGTTAAGTGTTTACTAAGAAGTTGGAATATAACTTTGTGAAATTCTATTTTTAAGTGTCAGTTTACACTGTTTTCTATGTTTTAAATAGTTAAAAGATTATTTTAAGAGAATTTTATTTAAACTTTTTAATCTGGAAATACTAATGATCTCTAATGTAAATCTTCATACTTAATTAATTTGTCAAGGTTATTTTTACTAGTAAAGGTGTTTTAGTTAGTTAATTTTTAGATTAAGCTATTTTTGTCCTATCCTTTGTAAATTTTTAACAACAAAGTATAATAGGTATACTTTTTTTTTTTGAATATAGGAAATGAAAAATTTTAAATATATGACCTATTATCTAAAAGCTATACATATAAACTCTTTAATCATGAACATAATTATGAAAAATAAAATGTAATTAATTTAAAATAATAATTATAAGTAATAAAAACAAAAAATAAAATACAAAAACAAGTACTCGCTTCAAAGAAAACTGTTTCAAGTTGGTAAAAATATTAAGGGTGCAATATAAACTAACCTTGATCCAGGTGTATCAAATTTGTAGTATTTTTGATTATCCATAATAAAAGCTTCAGCATGACTTCTTCGTTTTTTCTTCTTTTTCCCAAAGGAAGAGGTACTGTCCATTGAAATATCATCTTCAACTTTTACTTTTAGTGGTGGTGGTGGTTTGATATCTTCCAGTTCACTTGAAGAAGAGGCTAAAATAAAAGTGACATTTAAATATAGACATTACTGAAGAAGCAGCCTTTAAGTAGTAAACAACATAATTAAAAAGATTACTGTTTTAATCAACAATTAATATTGTGGACCCTTGAAAGTATAAAATTTTCTAACAATTTCTGTTAAACATTTTATTACAAATAATGCAAGATACAGCAAAAATTGTAATTATTACCTGTCTGAACTAGAACTTACCTTCATTATTTTCTGAAGAAATCATTTCTATCTCTTCTTCCGTTTCATTCTGCTGATCTTCTTCTTCGTCATTGGCTTCCTCCTCATCCTCGTCATCTTCTTCAGAAGAATCATCTTTTTTGGAAAAAGGAAGTTGGTTGCTTCATTATTTAATTGAGTTAGTTCTAAAAACGTATTTAATGTTTATTCTAATTCTATATTTTTAAGACGAAAATGAATACACATAGTGCTTATTAATTTTAAAAGTATTACATTTTTTTCAACGTTTGTTTTTGTGTAAAATTAAAGTATTTTAGAATTTTTTAACAGTAGGCATAATGACAACATCCAAATATGACTGTTACTTAATATTTATGATACGGAACAGGAGTTATAGATTATAAAAAACGTGTTTTTTTTCGTGATGGGAAAAAATACCATTTTATTACTGTTGACAGGTACTAAAATGTGACTTTATTAAATTACTTTTTTCCCTGGGAAAAAGTGAGTACTTTTTTCTTGGATTTACATACACATAAGTAAAGTGACATATATAATTTTGGAATATTTAATTATAGAAAACTAGGGACCTCATGATGAAAGGTATGTATTAGCTGGTATGTATTTAAAACTTTAAATTAAAATCGTATTTTTCCTACCAAACCATTATTTATTGCAAAAATTATATTTTTTTTTTGGAAAAAGGACATACTTCTGAACTTTAGGGAATATTTTTTAAAAAACTGTTATAATGCCTATTACAGCTGTAGAAGCCAAAATTACATTTTAACAAATTTGTTAAAAAAACTTACCCGAGTTTCGAAGTTTCTTAAACTTTACAATCAATCCTTTTTCTGAACCATTTCCTTTGGATTCTTTTTGTTTGTTATTTCCTTTGTCCCTATCACTCGATCTCAGTTTATTTGATAATACTTCCACTTTATAATAGGTTTTGTTATCAGACACTAATCTTTCATCAGCTGAAATCCGCTTCTGTCTATTAATGCATGCCCGTTTTGGTCTTCCGGAATCCCATACCTCTGGTTCCACTGGGTCTTGTACAGCAGTTAGTTTCTAAAATAATTGTTACAGTTAAGTCAGTACCCTAATAAAGATATTACAGAAATTTGTACATTCTAGGTATAAAATTTTTCATATAAAGGGTGTCCAACTATATTGTTCCGTAACACCTTGTATAAAAACACGTACCTTCATTTTTATACCTTTATTAACAATAAAACGTAACTATGGTTACAATAACCACAAAATCTTTACTTGTCAAAGTCGAATCTACTACTACTACTACTACTCCAAGCTTTTCCATCGCCCTTTTATAGTACCTTAGAAACACATTACAGGCAGTGCCCAAATAGTACAAAAAAAACCTTAAAAACTAATATAAAAGTCGTTTAAATAAAACATAATTAAAAACATATACTTATATACTTTAAAATACAATAACAAACAAAAAATAAAACAAATAATTGTTAAAAACGATGATAAATATAAAAATTACTCCAGACGGAAAAAGCGAAAAACCTCACAAAAACACAAAAGTAAAAAAGAAACAAAGACTTTAAAAACTAACATGAAAATCAAATAATTAAAAGAAAAAACATTATTAAAAAGTATACCTACATAGTTAAAAACACAGTAAAAAAAATATAAAAAAACACAAAAGTTAACGAGAAATACTGCCCATCAAACGTTTGTAACGACGGCCCTAATGACCTTCTTAAACTTATCCGGAGGGCAGTTAAAGTTTAACTCCATTGGTAATCCATTTAACGATCTCATAATCCGCCTAATTGGGTCGTTACTACCTATGTCTGTTCTGATAGGGTTCAAGAAGAACAAATCTGTCTGCCTTGTAGAGCGAAGGGGGACCCTAAAAGTAAACAAACTCAGGAGTTCGGAACAGTTGACGAAGTTATTAATAACTTTATGCCCAAATGTTAAATCCTGCTGCACACGTCGATCCTGCAGGCTCTGTAGGCCGGTTAACCTTAGTCGTTCCGGATATGGAATATCGGAAATATTGGTAACCTCTGTCCTATACAATAAAAATTTCGTAAACTTCGATTGCACTCGCTCAATTCTTTTGATATGCACATTATACATAGGGGACCAGACAACACAGCAGTACTCTAAGTGGCTCCTCACAAGGGCATAATATATTGTTTTAAGTGTCTCGACGTTCTTAAAGCCCCAGCACTGTCGCATAACAAACCCTGCCATTCTAAATGCTTTTTCGATGATATAATCTATATGTAGAGTAAATCGCAGTTCGCTATCAAACAAAACACCCAAATCACGAATCAGAGAAACTCTGCCTAACTTAGAATCTCCAATAAAATAATCATGGTTTACTGGATTCTTTTTTCGCGTAAAGGATATAATGTTACATTTGGAAATGTTTAATGCATTTGATTTTGTTTACACCAACTATTTAAAGAATCTATATCGTTTTTGTAATAATATGCAATCAACTTCTGAATTTATTTTGTTAAATATCTTTAAGGTTTGTAACAATATTTTGACTGCTGATATCTTTAAAACAAAATACAGTTATCATAATGCGGTTTTATGTAGAAAGCCATACACATTTTTAAAAAGTTTTTTATTATATCCTTGCTGTTTGGTTGTGACACTCCGTTAACATAAAACCAAATGGCCGATTTTCCGATATAGGGCAACCTTTATTATTTTAAATGGAACATCATGTATATTTTTTACCGTCTTAAAATTTAATCTTTTCTCCTTTCCCCTTTAAAAAGTGTAACATTTAATTCATAATGAGAGAAAATATATTTTTTTTATTTACAGTATACACTTACCGCTAATGCACGTGTGCTAGACCTTAGCTCTCTATATTCTTTATATTCCAGGAGGAGGTTCCAAATCAGGTTTTTCCTGAAAACTGTCCTCGTCTAGAGGAGGAGTCATATAATTTATGTTTTTTCTGGACCTTAAACGATGACCCACTTCATTTTCTAAAATCGGCGTTGGCGCTGTTTTACAATATCAGAAACCACTGAAGAAGCTCTTGTTCTCGGCATGTTGCGACGTTTTGCTTTGGGCGAAGAGAATCATCAAATCCTGAAATTGTATTTATATACATTTATAATTATAGTAACATATGTACAACTTAAAGACTATATCTGCAAAAGCAAATAACTAAACTATAAATTAAAGAATAATGCAAAAAAAAACTACTTAAAAATCTACATTGGATGTTACAATTTAATGGAATTAGGGTGAAAATCTCGATCGCTATGGGAAAGTTTGTGACTTTTAAAAATAAGTTAAAATCGAAATATTCTGGAAGATACAGGGCGATTCAAAAATCGATCACAAAACTTAGAGGGTAATTCCAGTTGACAAAATAAGGGTAGAGCTTCATATAAAATTTTTTTAAATCTCATTCGTTTTCGAGTTACAAGCCGTCAAAGTACAATTTTTATTTTGGTTTTTTCGCCATATTGCATTTATTTTTTAACCAATCCAGTTGATATTTAGCACACAAATCGAGCTTTGCAGATTCTAAAATTTTAAGACAAAAGTACTTTTTTTAAATACCGCCAGAGGACACTTTACCTAAAACCTAAAATTTATTTTACATCCTAATTTTATTTTGACAGATATTTGCAAAGCTGGGGGCACCATTTTATAGACAATCAAAAGGCTTAAAGAATAAGGTACTGTTTATTAAAGTCGATAAATCTCACCCATTAGGCACCAATAGACATCCAAGAGTTTTATTACATTTCAATCAAATTACCTACATATCATACAGGGTGTCCAGTAACTCAACCGACAAACTTTACGGGCGATTCTATAACAGAAAATAAGAAAAAACTTCATATATAAACATATGTCCTAAACGTCTTGGTTCTTGAACTAGGTGTGTTTAAATATTTAAAAAACTTTCTTTTTTAATTTTTAACCCCCATATTGATTGTCTATAAAAATGGCGCCCTCAGGTTTGCGATAATCTGTCAAAATAAAGTTATGATATTAATAAATTTTAAGTTTTAGGTAAAGTGCCCTCTGGCGGTAATAAAAAAAACTTTTGTCTTAAAATTGTAGAATCTGCAAAGCTCGATTTGTGTGCCAAATATCAACAGGATTGGTTAAAAAATAAATGCAATATGGCGAAAAACCAAAATAAAAATTGAACTTTGACGGCTTGTAACTCGAAAACGAATGACATTTTGAAAAAATTTTATATGAAGTTGTACCCTTATTTTGTCAAGTAGAATCACCCCCTTAAGTTTCGTGATCGATTTTTAAATCACCTTGTATATGAAAAAACTGGGTTTTACATTGTGGTGTTTACTTTTCATAAGCAGTCTTTTAAAGCATGCAAAAATTGAAAACCACTTCTACATAACACACATATTTTGGATTTGAAGAAAATTCCGAAAAGTGATTTTTTTAAATCCCGCACTTAAAACTTGCAAGTCCTATAAACAGGGCCGTATTATCCATTAAGCTGACTAGGCTATGCCTAGGGCGCCATGAAAAATAGGCGCCAGACAGGGGAGTTTTTAAAAAGTTTTCTAAGCAAATAGCAAGCAATAAATTTTGTTTAAACTTTATTTCGGGTGGTAAAGAAAGGCGCTTGGCACTCAAAATATGCGCTATAAAGGAAAGACCTCTTTTTTTTTTTTTTTGCTCTTCACAATTTTGTTTGGTGGAAAATAGGCGCTCCGAGAATTCTAGCCTAGGGCGCCTCAAACAGTTAATACGGCCCTGAATAAACAAAAAAAGGGGTAAAAAAATCAACTTAAAATTTAAACATTACAGGCTAAAAAATGGTGGCATTTCTTATAGTGTAACTCAAATTTTTGAACCCTTCTTTGGATTTACCCACCCTATATCAAACTTTTTACCTTGACTGACAAATGAAATAATTTTTTTATAGCTTCAAAAATTACCAAAATGACATAAATAACTCTATTTAGTATGATTCAGATGATCAATATTATAAATGAACTCAAATCTAAAAATAAATATAGCAAACTACCTAAACAAAAGTCAACATGAGCCATAATCCAACCTTCTTAACAAATGATAATGTGCCCAAAATAACTAAACTTCATGACCAATATCTACGATAAGGAAACTCAAAAGGTAACTTTCTACTGAAATTTGTTAATGGTTCTGACCTATTGCGTCAATGCCAGTCAAACTCAAAAGGGATTCAATGCCAACATCAGAATGAATGTAACCATTTAAAGCTATGTAGTTGGCATCCTCGCCAATTAGTTTCTGATGCTTTTTTGACTGGACATGATCTTCAACACTGTTGTAAGGTAAGTTGCAAATGGCGCAGTAACCAGACTGAATAAGTGGAATTCTCGGCCTTCTAGTTCTTATGGGTTTTCGAGTCATGGTACTATCCTCATTGGGAAAGCACAAACTGTTGTCATCTAGGGTCGTATTTTTGGGTTTTACCGAAGGTGATGATGATCTACTTTGTTTTGCTGCACGATCCTAAAATGTTTAACAAATTTAAATTGAAGGTATAAATGCCATTGTATTCTGTATAAAAATTTAAATAAATTGGTATTAAAATAATTCGTTTCCAAGGCACCTCTTGTAATGTATTTTTAAAATAGTAGGAAACAGTTTAGCAGTTGTGAAAAAGATCATAACCGGAAATGTGAAGAAAATGAAAAATGTGAAAAAAATTAATTAAAATGGGGAATGCAATTGACTGGGCCGAGTTTTTTTTTTCAAACGGTACTGCGAAAATATCATTATAATGATAAAAAAATATATTCTAAAAGTTAGAGTCCTTAATATTGATAATATTAAGAAGTTTATCATCATAACTAACAGTTTTTGACATCATTTTTTTTTAGGTCAAAACTCTCAAACTGTTGATCTGAAAAAGATTACCACCATACATTCTTGAATAAAAAATTAATTCCTACAAAAAGGCCCTTTTCATAAATTTCCGTCAAATTAGCTGTTTCCATGTAATCAGGCTTTGATCATGGAACTATTTTTTAAATTGTTTCTTGAGTTTGGATTTTGTTACAGCTACAAATATACGCCTGGCTGACATCACCCAGATGTAAAAGACAGCTGAGCAGCTTCAGTGCATGGGTTATCCCGGCCCTATTCTAAGGTCTTGGGGTTCTAATTTTCATAATATTTGTTATTATTACCATAAATCTTATTTTGACAGTACTGCATAAGAAAAAAATTTTTTTTTATTGATCCAGTTTAACATAGACCATATACGGAGTCAGAATTTTTAGGATTGAAACATTTACAACATAAAATTTCTAGGAGTTATAATAGACTCAAACCTAAGTTGGAAAGATCATGTTCACTCACTGCAGTCTAAACTGAACAGTACATGTGCATTGTTGCGAAGATTGAGAGATGCACTTTTTGTAGACAGTATACGCAGTTTCTATTTTGCTTGTGTTCAGTCTCTTATAAGTTATGGGATTCTGTTTTGGGGATCTTCTACTCATGCAATTAATATCTTTAGAACCCAAAAGCGTATTATCAGATGCATACTTAAAGTGCATCCTCGAGCTTCTTGTAAACCCTATTTTAATAGCCTCAGCTTTTTAACTGTCCCTAGACTATATTTCTTGGCCTTAGTAATGTTTGTGAAGAAAAATCCCCATTTATTCACTGTAAACTCCGATTTTTATTCCAACTCAATGACAATTGTCACCAGAGGCAGGAGTGATCTTAGTATTCCTTCTCATAATTCAACATTCTTTGAGAGAGGACCTTATTACCGTGCTGTCAAGGCTTATAAATCCTTGCCACCTACCTTGTGTGAAATTAGAGAACAAGGATAAATTTCGAAAGGCTGTGATACAGTTCTTGCAGGATAAGTGTTTTTACTCTTTTAATTTTGATTATTGATCATAGACTGTTAAACTGTTACTACATATGTATTTTAATTGTGATGTCTGTTAATGATTTTATCACCACCTGTATTTTTGTATCATTTTAACTGTTTTTAACTATTTAACTAAATTTCTTAATTATTGATCATAATCTGTTCAACTATTACTAGATATTTTAATTGTGATGTCTGTTAATGATTTTATCACCACCTGTATTTTTGTTTTATTTTAATTGTTTTTAACAAATTAAATGATTTTAAATGAATGTAAATTTAAACTATTTTTTATTTATTCTGTAGTAACGTTCTTTGTCGTTGTAATAATGACTTGTGGAAATAAAGGATATTATTATTATTTAACTTTTATGTGATTTTCGCACATAAGATAAACAACTGAGAGCAGGGGTTTTGACGAAAAAAATATCATGCATATATACAGTGCATCCAAAGACGGAATCAACTGTAATTTTTATTCTAAAAAAAATTTTTTTTCATAAATTGTAAAAAATATATATTTTTAAAGTTTTGTTTTCTGTATCGTATGGTAATTTTTATTATAGCTTTTAACATTTCAGATGAATCAAAAATTTAAAAAGATTTTTTATAAATTCAAAAAACAAAAATTAACAGGTAAAGTTAAGTCCATTTGTGGAGACAGTGTGTATATCTGCTTTAGTAAATAAAAGAAATACATTTATTTTTCCAGAAACCTTACATTGACTTGCCAGCTTTTTATGAAACTGCCTAAATTTTCAACTCACATTAAGCTTAAAGGTTGTTTTGTATAAAGAACACATCAATAGTACCAGCACAATTTCTCAAAATACTGTTATATGTTGTTTTTTTCCCAGAAAGCCCAAAATGAAAATAAAATTATAATATTGTCTACTTACTGCTTTACTTTTTCTTCCCTCCAACATGGCATTCCTAACCCATATCTGGAAATACATAAAGTACCTATGTCATAATAATTACTGTAATAAGTAGTACAACTTCAAGAAAATTATTTATCAGGTGTATTATGATAGCTTTATTTAATGTTATTAATGCAAAATGAAAAAATAAAAACTTGACAAAAATTACTTTGTAATCAACATAGCCTCGAACATAGCTATACACATCATGCCACCCTGATGCTATCAAATAACTTTCTGTGTGTTTAAGACTAACAGGTAGAGTTTACACAAAAAACGCCTGCATTGAAACCTTTGCTGATACAATGATGCATTGGTCTTCTGTTGTTGATCTAAATCTAATCTTTAGATCATCTCTCAATATTTTTTTAAATAGGGGTTTTCTTTTGAAAGGCATTGTATTCCTAATTAAATTTAACACCATCGAAATGGTTTTTTTAATGACTTCCATATTAAAAGCAAATGAAAATATTTATTTTAAAAATAAATTAAAAACAGTTGGCTTATTGTAAAAACATTACAAATACGTAAAAAAGATGAATTTCTACTGCCAAGGGCCTGGTTTATAACACTGATCTCGATGGATTGCTAATATTATAACCTGCGCGAAACAAAAGTTACATTTCATGGGCGAAAAAACCGGTTTGTACGCAAGCCAGTTGAGGGTAAACGCACCCGGCACCAAACAAACTATCCGCATTAAAGGAAAGAATTTGTGGACGGCGTCCTGGTTTTCTGTTCGAAGTACGGTAGCTAATGAGCGTTACGGTCAGACCGCGGACAAAGGGTACGGGGTGCCGGTGTTTGTATTTTGCCACGGCTTTTAAGTGCGCATGGTCGTCCACCCACTGCGCGAGGTCGTAAAAATCCGAAAAATGCTTCTTGCCACTGCGGATCTAAATGTAGGTTATCTATGGTTTATAATAATTTAACTTTAAATCTTTCTTAACAAATTTAGTTCAGGTTTAGAAAGTATAATTATTTAAACTGTACATAACATCAATTCCATTTAACTGTAATCTTGATTAACTTGGCAACTCTGCCAAATAATTTTGGCAACCTTGAATTCATAAAGCTGTTCTTTAGCTTTTAAAAAAATATAAACAAACTAATATTATTATTTATTATTAAAGTGCTGACTACATTATATAGCAAAATAAATGAAGAAACCCATTTTTATAACAAAACTACTTCACCCAAGTATACATTTCAATTTGAAAATAGAACAGTGATTTTAAGTTTATCATTTTATAAACAATTTAGGAAATGCAATAATCATAAAAATAAGCAATTAAATTGAATACTTACGTAACTACAAAGGGCAATATTGAACCAGCATCGCGCCGCAAATATTCAACGCTACTTTTATGTCAGAAATATGAAACAATTTCTCAATAAACCTGCTCACTTGTAACTGATTTACCGAACGAAAACAGAGTTATTTTACAAAGTAAAATTAGTTTTAACGCAATATAGGTTGACACGTAGATGGAATTCACTCGCGGACCTGTTTTATTAAAGGTTTTAAATAGCGAAGCCGCCTCAAAGCGGGACACAAAGCTGCTGCTACAAACTCGGCCATTAACCGAAAGTGTACGCTTGCCTCTTTCTATTACACGCCCTACAAAGCTTTACTGGGAAAATCTTGACTTCTCTAATAACAGTAATTTATTCCCAGTAGAATCCTTTATTTTCTCTTTACAACAATACACTACTTTAATAACTACTTTTGTATATAATCACAATTTAAAAATATCAAAACATTTCACTGGTTCACCACCATCGAAGTCCACTTCTTGAATAAAATCATACTTACAAAGTTGCCGAACTGCCTCACATCTTTTATCCGAGATATCAATAAATGTGTCAACCTACAGCCTCAACCCGTTAATTTTCAAATTAAAATACCATTATTAAACCAACAAATTATAATAATGATTTTATTAACAGAAACACTCACCTAAACATTTCTAAAATTAAGAAAAAGTGATTACCGCCTTTTAAGAATTAGGAGAATTTTGAACATCCGACAACACCGCAGGTTTAGTGACAATCAGAACAGCCAACTCAAGAAAATTGTATTTGGTTAGGGATGTTTCGAACTATTTCTACTATTCAATACAAGAGAGCGCCACTTTCACTGAATCGACTTTATCGAAGTAGGGATGTTTGATTAAGATCGATTCTCAGGAAAATATCCTGGTGGTAATTTTGTTTCACTTGAGTCATTCTTGAGTCTTAATTCCCAATAAATTAAATTTTATAATTTATTATAAGTATTTAAAAACAAATGTTAACTTGTTTCGATAAATAATTGGACATACGTGAGGTTTAAACATATAGTTTTATATGTAAATAAAGCACAAAACATGATTTGATTTATTTAAACTAATTTAAATTAACAATTACTATTTTTTGTTAACCATCTTAAATAAATGCTTATAAAGAATAAACAACTACGTTCCTAATACAACTTTTCACATAGAAAAAAATAAATTCGCTAATTTGCTTGTTTTTTTAAAAGCCAATTTGTTCAATGGAGTACATTAGTATTTTTATTTTTAAAAGCAAATTAAAATTTTTAATTCGAATTAATGATCCGAATAGGAAGCGATTTTCAAACAATTCTTGAATTGTTTTATATAAAATGATCACATTTAAACAGAGGTATAGCGATAGGGTTGCACCAAAAATTATCAGTTAAGACTATATTAAATTTTTTTTTACTTTAAAAATTTTATATAGTTTGAATTGAAAGTTCTTACGAAATGGAAAGCTTTTAATTATTAAGTATACGAACAAAAAAATCTGCCTCTTTCTAAAAGTCCTGCTTTTGAGAAAATCATTTTCCACAAAAATACTTATTTTCTTGGATATAGAGTCTGGAAATTGTAAGAACCTGTTTCCAAATTAATAAAAGACACCGGCAATATTTCCATAATTTTTGTTGTAAGTTGTTAATACTTACTTTAAAGGAAATTTTAACAAAAGTGATCATAAGAAATTACTAAAAATTATTTTTATTTTTTTAAATGTTTGTTTATTTTACGGTCGTATTCACCAAGCTCTCACTAACTTTATCAGACTGATAGCAGCTAATGCCAATGCTTTTGGCATTGGCATAAACATTCATAAGTGATATGACAAAATAAAAAAATATATATCAGAAACAAAAAACTAAACAGCGGTTAAAAAATATAATTTTTTTTTTTATCTTTGGACAAACCAAGAAGGCTAAAAGCCTAAATACTAACGTACCGTGGGTGTCTTTTGCTCTCAACATGCCACAAATGTCAAAATTTGACAAATCTCATTTCCTAAAGATGTTTAAAGTTGTTTTTACAGCTTGAAAGTTTTCTTGCATGCAATGTTTTCTTGCCTGCAACTTTTCGATCTGCGCACGCGCATTTTTTTGTTTTTAAAAATTGCTGCAAAGTGCGCGTGTGCAGATTGAAAAGTTGCAGCAAAGAAATATTTAGGTAGGTAGGTAAGAGAACCCTTTATTTAAAATTAATTACCTTAAACTATCTCATGGCTTAATTTACTTGCATTTTTAGTAGTCTTCACTAGAATAAAACCCGTGTGTAAAGAATCTTAAATCAGTGTCAGTCTTATTATTGCATTACAATAGTTCTGTCATATTATTACAAAGTAAAGGTGGGAGGTCATGGTTAGTTCTGGTTAGTTAAATACACATAATCTTTTTTTTAATTCCTTAATTAAACCCAAGACTAATACACACTTTATAAATTCACTTAAGAATTATATTTCCACTTTTAGGGTACCAAACAGGAAGAAATAATAATTAGGCATTTTTGTCGAGGTGACCAAGGGTCAGTGCGGCGGGACACAAATGGGTCATATCCTTTTGGCTGCAGGACGCAAGTGGGTTACACGTGTAAAGAGTTTCTGGGGATGGCACGCAAATGACCTGCAGTCAACTTACGTTATCAAGGGTAACTTTAAAATATACTGGGTGCCACATAAAGAAGTTGTGCAATTTTTTTTGGAAAACCAAAAATTTAACATGCGGGATTGACTCCGGAGGGCAGGGGCAGTAATAGGGAGGGGGCCATGCCCCCTCTGGATGTGACATCATTTCTATTTTATTGTGTTTCATACATGTCTAATGGCAATTATGGGCATTTATTGAGCCGCCCCCCCAAAAGGTTGGTCCGAGGGGTGAGGCTGATGATGGAATTGTGGAAATGGAAATACGTGGGAAGGAGGTTTTGTGTAATTTTAGAAAAAGATTGACATGTGAAAACAATAAAAAGAGGTTAGAGGACCTATTTTTGCTCTTTAAAAATTTGAACCTTCTTTAAAAATTTTCGTTTTTTGCCACCTCACACACTTCTCCTCGGCCCATGGCCCCCTCAGAAATGACCGCCTCTGCCGGATAGACGAAAATGCCTTCCTCCAAATATTCAGAAAAAATTAAGACAACATATTTTATAATTTTCTGCTGTCCTAAATAAAGTAGCGCGTGGTATATTTTTCTTATTTTCTTAATTTTCGCACAAAATATATGCAGTCGGATAGATAATCAAAAAAAAAAGAAAGATTTTTGTTTTTTCATAAAAAATCCTTTAGTCAAATTGGAAACCAGAACTTTTATATCAAACATATAAAAATTATTGTGGAAAATTATTTTCTCACACAGCAGGACTTTTTATCAAGAGGTAGAGTTAATCCAACAAGTTTCCCATTTGGTAAGAATTTTCGAAGACACACTGTATAATGTTTTGGCACTTTCTGTTTTATTTAAAAATACATGTTTTATTAACTAAAATAAACAAGTTTTTAAAAATATAGGGATAAGACTAACAGAAATGGCTCTCCTCTAACTAAAACCTTGGTTAACTAATATTTAACAGTATATTAAAGCGGAACTTGGAATCATAAGTTATTAATTACGAAGAAAGGATTTTTTTGCAGGTCATTAATAAAACTCATTTTTCCTGTCAAGCTATATTACTAAATGTCTTAACAGAAAAATAAAAAGTGTAAAAACAAGTAAAACAACGATATATTAAAATGCAATGAATGTTCCTAGATAAAATGTATTTCTGATATATCTTCTACCAGGATTTAAATACAATCTCTTTTGCCTTTAACTTCCAAAGTGCTCCGATGTAAAAATTATGTGTGTATACTATACATTTCAAATTTAAATACTATGAGATATGTGCATATACATAGGTATAATTATTTTAAAAATACAAAAACTTTTGTAAGAAGGTGAATATAAGAAAAATGCATTTAAATCGATAAGAGGGGAATATAACAAAAGTTTTCTAGTCAGTCTTAAAAGTTTAATGAGTATTATTATTTTTACTATAAGATGTCAAGTTAGTACCTGGTCCAAATTAATTAATAGGCTATACAAGCTATAATAATGACCTTATCTCTTTAATGAAATTTTTACATTACTTTGTTTCTTGTTATAAGAGTTAAATTTATGCTATTCTTAGTTTTTACATGCCTGCCAACATGGGCCCGGTAGGGGATGCACTTGCACCCCCTGGCTTTTAAAAATCTATAAAAAGTAGTAAGTTTTGGCAAAGGCATTTTTAGATGTTTTGCACCCTCCTGGCTATTGGGAAAGGAGCAAAAGGAGAAGACAAAAAGGAAAGAGAAGATATAGGCGGTGTTTTATGGAAAAGGACCCATTTTTTTTGCTCTTCAAGAATGTTTTTCGCTTAAATTAAATGTACTAAAAAGACTAAAAGGATATAGCAAGGTGTTTGGTGGAAGAGGATCCTTTTTATTTTTTGGTCTTCCATTTTTTTTCCACTTTAAGTTTGAATATTTTTTCTACTTTGCACCCCCTGGAAGTCATCCTGCCGGCGCCCATGCCTGCCAACCACTTAAATTACGCTTCTGTACATAGTGCATACTATACGGATGCGGGTGAGATACCAATATTACGTTTTTAACGCACTGCATTGTCTCTTCAGATATGATGTAACACCCCTCTCGTCATTATCGCAGACATCGATGTAATTTGGCATGTTTGCGCCCAAAAATTTGACGAAGATATACATCAATTTTAAGCAAAGAACCAATTTTAAAACGGTATTTACCAATCGGTTATGTTGACGTTTAAACAATGTATTATACGTCAAAGTTGTCACCAATTATTGCCGCGGTTATAATTTGTTGAACGCCTAAAATTGATGCTAATAAGTAGTTAGAAATGACAAGGGAGTGGGGTCAAACACAAGTTTTATAGATCCCATTAAAAAGCAATATACAAATAGTGATATTTACATTAAAGATTTATTCAATAAAATAAATCATTATACACTTTAGTAGAGGTTTTCATTTTTATTTTGCCACCCACTTTTAACTTATCATCTTTTATCTTTTGAGTATAACAAACGAAACAATGAACATCAAAAACTGAATAAAAATGAAGAAGTAAACTTTTTTTTAATGAAACACCCTGTATATAATGCCACCATTAAAAAATTATTTTAAAGAGATTTGCAAATTTAATTTGTCCATCTTTAACACTGTTCGAAATATGACCATTCAAATCCGAATGTAATTTCCATTTTATTTTTACTCGCTGTATACCTATATCTATTTTTTAATTTTATTTATTTTAAATTGTATTTCTTACCGATTTTTATTTATATATTTTCTATAACATTATTAAAACTGTATTGTAACATTTATAATTAGTACGAGTTGCTAAATAAAGAACTTAATATTAATAATATCTACAGTCTCATCTTAGTGCTGTAGGTACAGAGAAATTATGTTTTGCCACCTACTTTTAACTATAACTGACGAACCTATGTACGACAATGTACTCTTTTTGGTAATATAAACTATCTATCTATCTATCTTACCAAGAATGATAGAAAAAACGTCCTGTATAAATTTTTATACTTTTTCATCTATTATCTTTTGAGCACAAAAAAAGAAAGAAATGAACATCAAAACTAAAAAAAAATGAGAATGTAAACTTTTTTAAATGGAACACCTCGTATATGAGGTAACCAGAAAGAGGTCTTTTCAAAACCTTCACAAAAATACCACATTCCATATGTCTATCTTTAATAGTTTTTGAAATATGACCACTTAAATTTAGAAAATAGTAAATCTTTACACGTAATGGAAATTATATTTTCCATTACGTGTCCATATTTTCGAAACTATTAAAGATAGCTATATTAAATGTGGTATTTTTGTAAAGCTTTTTAAAAGATCTCTTTAGTGGTGACATAATATACAGGGTGTTCTATTAAAAAAATGTTACCCCTTCATTTTTCAGTTTTTGATGTTCATTTGTTTCTTCTGTTATGCTCAAAAGATAATAGATGAAAAAGTATAAAACTTTATACAATACCTTTTTTCTAACTTCTTGGTTATACCATAGAGTAAGGAAATTATAAGAGTTATCATGGAATAGCCGATTTAAGGACAGGTCATGCGAAAACTCCCAATATAATTTTATTCGTTTCTCGTTGAAATACCGCCAGTTAGTCATTTCAGTAAGCTTACGTGTCTCCCCACCGCTGATGTTACACGAGGCGAAGCTTCGACCGACGCATTTAAAGTGTAAACTGGAAAAATGACAAGCCTGCCGCAAAAGCGGTACGAAAATTTTAGCATGCCATGGTTTCTCTTATCCGTAGGTATGTTACTTTATGGTTATCCTTAAAAGTTCGTGGCAAAATATAAATAAAAACCCTGTACATAAAATATGTAGGTATAATGGAAATTATATCTATTTTTCAAAACTAAGTGGTCATATTTCCGAAACTATTAAAGATATATCAAATGTGGTAATTTTGTAAAGCCTTTAAATACCTTTTTACTTCTGACATAATATACAGAGTGTTCCATTACAAAAAGTTTACCTCATAATTTTTTTAAGTTCTGAATGTTCATTTGTTTATACCTGTCTGAATGTGGTAGACAATGATTCAGTAGTGACACTTAAATAATTTCGAACTTCCATTGTCTTTATTTTATTATTCACACAACGTTTCGGACAGTCCTATGTCTGTCCGTTTTCAAGTGTAAACTCACAGTTTACTTGCTTATGTTACACCTTGTCATGGTCAATAGGATAATCAACAAATAGAATGCCTCATCTGTATATTGCTTCTTGATCTCTAGTGTTTAGTAATATTAAAAACAAATAACCACTTTGTTTGACTTGAATGTAAGTAATTATACAGTCTTTTTACGATCCCCTAAGGAAGATAATCATTGGATTTTGTTTAAAAAATTAAAGTAAAGCTTGCCTATGTTTCTAAGAAGGTGGTAGACAATGTTATGTTTTTAATAATACTTCTTTCTTGAACTTCCATTGTCTTTATTTTAAACTAATACACGTCGCATAGTGGGACCAGGAATCAAAAACTTGGAAATAATTAGGAATACGCAAACAAACATGTAGCCATATTTTTACTATATTTGTCAAAGTTACATTCCACCCTGTACGTTTTCAAGTAATTTTGCTTTAGTATATGAGAATTTAAATTATAAATAGTTGTCTTTCGATAATAGTTAACCATGCCTAAAATTAAATTATTTTGCATATGATTTGTCACGTGTGATATATTATCTAAGACGATTTCGGCCCGTTTTGGTACCCCAGTTTGGTTGGTTAAATGCCTACCAACCAATTTCGGGTGTCAAAATAGTGACATCACGCCAACTTTGGTACCCTGTTTGGTTTGTCAAATGCTATACCGTGGCTTGTGGGTCGGTAGATCGGTTTGGTATGCTCTCATCCTTTTCTAAAGCTGTTGGTCTTACTCTAAATTTTATTTCTTTAATAATAAAACATAATATTAATAGTTGCAAATATGTTAATTTAAATATTGCTGTTAAATAAACAATTTTATAAAAACCAATAAACCGTTAGGTAGGTTCTTCTTCTATTTACCTACCAAAAATGTACCAAACGAATTCGGATGCTATCATACACTGACGTAACGGTTCTGACGTAAAACATACCAATTGTTACCTACCAAAGTCGGAGTACCAAAACGGGCCGAAATCGCCTCTAATGTATTATTTTTATAATATATGTATGCAATTTTGATGAATGACCATTAGGTGTGTACTAACTTTAAGCAATAATCTTATTTTTCTATTTTTTTTTGTGTACTGGTTACAGGATGTTATAGAAACAAAAGCAAATTTATTAAAATATTGGTTTAATTAAAAAACAAGGTAATATTTTTGTAAGTTCTACACGGTTCCACATTAAGATTTTTATATACAGTATTAGGGCAACTATTGTAGTTTTAGCCTGTATTTTAAACAGCTGCCCGTTTTTGCCCCTTTAAAATTAATAGTTATGTTTGTACCAAGGGTGTAAAATAGTACTTTTACGCCCGCAGCTGAAAGTTATTGCCCGAGCTACGCGAGGGCAACAATCAGCTGTGGGCGTAAAAGTGCTTTACGCCAGAGGTGCAAACAATATTTTTGTACTACTGAAATTAATATACAAGCATTCTCTGTCGTTAGGAGAAAATTTCCCAGCCTTTAATGTTTTAAATTGTAATCAGTATACTTTTAACATATGTTTAATTAAATAATTTGTTGTTTTACCAAAAAAATGGGGTATAATTTAATTTTATTATGGTTTTATAAATTTATAAATGCGGGCGTGTTTGATATTTTTTGCTCTAGGGCGTAAAAGTGCCATTTTACGCCCTCATTTATAAATGCGGGCGTTTTTAATACTTTTTTGCCCTATACTGTAAAAGTGCAATTTTACGCCCTCAAATGGGGGCGTAAAATTGTATTTTTGCCCCGTCGTACAAAAATGAGTTTTTTAAAACTAGTTAGTGCCTCCTTGTCGCTTGGCCACGTGATCGAAATTATTTTTATGCCAAAAAGTAGCTTCAGTAATACACTTTTTATCTAAATTTCATTCGATCCCGATATCCTGTCCCATTTAAAAGTTAAGGCGGAGGGAGCTTTTAAAAATCACACTCTATGTACAAATTAAAGGTAAAGTTTAAACGCTTGTAACTCTGGAACGACTAGGCCGATTTTCAAAAATAAAGCGGTGATTAGTGAAGAATAAAAACGGTTTTAAAACGGGGTGTTACATGACCTCCCTTTTCATATCAAAAGAAGTTGCTAGTGCCCTCTTGGCACTTAGCCACGTGACCGACATTATTTTAATGTCAAAAAGTAGTTTAAGTAACACCTTTTACCCAAATTTTACCCGATGTCGACATCCTGTCCTAATCAAAAATAAAGGGGTGGGACTTTTAATATCTTCATAGTATTTTTAGGGTATTTTTAAAAAAATATTGCTTTAAATACAAATTTAAGCAGCTAAACCTCCTAAATTGTAAATATTTTATTAAATTGAACTTTTTAAACGTGTCCACTAACATAAAAGATCTTTCCAATCATTAATTAAATTGATGCCACTTTTGAGCATCTGGCCCCACTGTGCGTCGTTTCGGATGGTAACTATCTCCAAGCATGATAACAGTTATCCCTTGAAAACAGTTGGAGATAGTTATATATACCATCCGAAACGTCATGTTTTACTTAAAAATAAAGACAATGAAAGTCTACGAAAGTAGTATAGTTAAAAACCTTGCATAATCAGGACTAACCCTATAAAGCATTTAAAGCATATTAAAAAATTAGTAATACAACTTGCTCCTATAAAAATATACATATAGTTCAGATTGTAGGAACATATAGATTTTGTCATAGGAATTGACGCTAGAATTAATTGGTGGGGACTTCAATTCCTATGGAGTTTTCTCGTAGATTTATAAATTCGATTGATTGTAGTTACTATCCCTGATGATATAAAATGACATGTTGAACACTAAATAACCTTTTAATATATTTTTTTATAATAAGACTTAACCAACTATGATAACTGCTATTATATTACACTCGCCAGCAAAAGACTAAAGGCAACCAAACAGTTAGGGTAACAATATGATTTATCATAATATCACCTATAAAAACTGCAAAAACAAAACTACATAAAATTTTAAAAGTTTTTTTATAAATTATTTTGAAAGGTATGGTTGCCAAATAAAGAAAAAGTCCTGAGTTTAAAACTTACAGCTCGGTCAGATGCACTATTTAAATATATCATTAAAATATTTAAAAATATTGTACAAAAAGTAATGTGGCATTAACACAAAACGGAATACCATAATATTATCTATTTGTTTGGGTTGTTCATAAACATCTTTTATAACACTGAGATCATTATTTGGTTGTTATCATTAAATTGTTATACATATAGTTATATTCATTAAAAAAGAGTACAAGTATTAAAGAGAGGTAACCTACTATATTTTTGCGTCAAATTGGCTTTTTGACTGATTTTTGTTGAAGGTTAGTAAATGTCATAGGTTTTCAATAAAAATACATAATTTTGACATTGTCAATAAAAATAAATGCCACGTCAATCATCTCATATTGAAAAGGCGCAAGTTTACGCCCCATGATAATACTTTAAATTTTTAACAACCTTTAAAATGGAATAACCTTATTCGGCTTCTTCAAACATTCATTTTAAAAGCCGGTTTAACATAAAAATCATGTAGGTTACCTCCCTTGCTAATCCTTCTACGCCCTTTTTTATAAATATAACTATATCTCAAAAATAAAAATAGACTTGTACTAATAAACACAAACAGGTAATTATTTACTTATCGGACACCACGCCAATTTTGATGATTTTTGTTATACGGGGATTTTTGGGTTGCTGATTACGAATCTGAAAGAATTTTTAGTCGGTAACGTTTTGTTTTTGAGATATTCATCATCAGACTTGATAACCAAAACTAACCTGAATTCACTATTTTCCCCTTTTTTTTGCAAATAATTCCTGATTTAAAGCTGATATAGCACTTAAAATTTCATTTCCACCTCCTAAAAACCCATTTTTTCATTTATTTTAATCATCTTTTCCATAAAATTGATAAGCTTTACTTTTGATGATTAAAAGTAAAGCTTTGTAATTTTATGAAAAACAAAACGGGTAAAATAGTGAATTCAGGTTAGTTTTGGTTATCAAGTCTGATAATAAAGATCTCAAAAACAAAACGTTACCGATTAAAAATTCTTTCAGATTCGTAATCAGCGACCCCGTGTGCCAAAATCATCAAAATCGGCATGGTGTCCGATAAGTAAATAATTATCCACAAACATTTAAAAGAAAACATGTATAACATATTAAGGCATTTTTTATTTTTTTCCGTGCCACTTTCTGAATAAAATAAAAAATTAGACAAACAAATTTTACTGTGCGAGACGATCAAAACAAATGTCTACCACTCTCGTTTAAAAAGATATTTGGTGCATTCAGTAGTACTCAGCCACTTAACCGCTGGTAAGCGGATTGTCGAAACTGTCAAGATGAAGCCATCCTAATGGTTTAATTTGAAAGTTGCGACCATTGTATTTTAATATATGATTATATAGGTACCATTTTCAATTATTTATTTAAAAAATTAGAGCCAAACGAGCATAAAATTAATTTTTGTGAAATTTGTTACAGAGGATGCGTAGCACGTTAAATTGAACTAAAACGCGATTTGCTGTCGTTTTTTAAACATTTGTTTGGGAAAAAGTTTTATAAAGAAAAGTTTCTTAAAATGATCCAAAGATTATCGGAAAGTTAGTTATTTTTACGGTTTTGTAATTTTAGGAAATTTTATGTGTCAATTATTACGAAAAATTAATTAACTTTCCGATAATCTTTGGATCATTTTCGGAAACTTTTCCATTTACCACTTTTTTCCAAAAACAAATATTTAAAAAACGACAGCGAATCGTGTTTTAGCTCTATTTAACGTGCTACGGCATCCTCTTAATAGTTACTGTGTCCGAAACGGATAATATTGTTGGTATTATTATTTTTATCAACATATAATACTGCATTTTAAATTGACGGATTTACTTTAAAGCTTCGTCAAACAGATTATTTAAAATTAAATAAAGAAAACATGGATTTTTTGAGTCTCGAAATAAAGTAAAAAAACGTTTTTAAACAAAAGACCAAAATAACGTAGAAAAATAGAGAATCCTCATTTGCATGTCTAAGTTTAGTTGTACGCCTACGTGACCTATAAAGTATATATATATGTATTATCAAAGAATACTGATAAATAGAACCTCATAAGTGAGATTTCAGCGTACCCTGAAATTTTAGTACCTACCCTGACCACCAGATAGCGAAAGTTGGCACCGGACCAATCAGAAAATTGGTCGATGCCCATGTCGAGTTTCTATTGGTCGATTGGACTACTTTCACTATCTGGTGGTCAGGGTAGGTACTAAAATTTCAGGGGGTACACTGAAATCTCACTTTGTGATGTTCTATGGATTAGTATTCTTTGGTATTATTTAGACAATAGCCTATGGCCTATAATATGACTAGCACCTTAAAATTAAGTGCAAAGATCTTACTTTTAATTTCAAATGCTACAATAATACCTTCTTTTAAAATATAAACTTCTAATATTATCTATTCTCAATAACAAATAATGATTATGTCTCTTAAGTTATTACAAATGAGGACACCAATTTTTTAATACCTACAATCTGAAGTACGTTTCAATATATGTATGTAATAGTTTATTAGTTTCAATGTTGCTTATAAAATATTTTACATTGTAAATAACTTTTCTTTAAATAGTATAATAATATATTTGTGTCAATTTTTATTCTACTTATACTAATTATTCAGTCAATATGGGTCTAATAGTAGCAATTTGTTATTTAGTAATATGCATTTTAATTTAAAAAAAATACGTTTTTAAGTAAGGTTAAGCTTTTTAAAATTTACTGCAACCAAAAGACAATTAAAGGTATTTAATTATACAGGGTGTTTCCTAAAAAGCCGACTTTTTTAAAAACTTTACACCCTGTATCTCAGAAATGAAGACAGTCCGGACATATGTTTATAGGAATTTTTCTTTTCCTAAAAGACATAAGAAATCACCCTCTTAAGTTTCGTACCGTAGTTAGAAACACCCTGTATATTAATAATATATCCACAGTACGTCCAGACTCCATAGTCCTAATGAAATACTTATTATTAAGAGTGTACCTAGTTCATAGAGCTTGTAAAACTAAAGTAAACAGGGTCAGCTCGTTATATCCGGGACCAGGACCGAAGAGGTCCCATTCTTTTAGGTTGGCTGTGCACTTAACATATACAGGGTGTCCGGGAAAATGTGGGAAATCTCGCACACGTATGGAACAGATGAAAATAACATGCAAGTTCCTATAAAATTTTTCCGTTTAAGCCCCCCTGCGGAGATATGATCCTCTAAAGGGGCAGCTAGAAAGCGATTTTTCGTGAATAACTTTTAAAGCGCTCTGTATAATTTGATAATATTTTAGTACGATGCATACTAGTAAAGACCTCTTAAAATATGCCCTTGAAACTTATGTCGCTTCTTTAGTTTGCCAGGGACGGACTAGTTTTTGCACATTATTGATAATATTTTTACGCCCTGTATGGTGAAGACACAAAAAATATGTTTTTGGGTAGTTTAAACCTTTTGCTAAAAAAAGGTACTCTTGTTTGACATCGATAAAATAAGCCGTTTTCGAGTAAAAATAATTTTAACAATAAGAGTTTATTTTTGTTTAATAATACAATATTTTATTTTCGATGTAATTTGTAATTTTTGATTCAGGATTGAAGTCCTCTCGTAGCAGGTCAAGAATTTGTTGCAAATGTTGTTACAAAGACTTTTTTACTCGAAAACGGCTCATTTTATCGATGTCAAACAAGAGTACCTTTTTTAGCAAAAGGTTTAAACTACCCAAAAACATATTTTTGTGTCTTCACCATACAGGGCGTAAAAAATATTATCAATAATGTGCGAAAACTAGTCCGTCCTGGCAAACTAAAGAAGCGACATAAGTTTCAAGGGCACTATTTTAAGAGGTCTTTACTAGTATGCATCATACTAAAAATATTATCAAATTATACAGAGCGCTTTAAAAGTTATTCACGAAAAATCGATTTCTAGCTGCCCCTTTGGGGATCATATCTCCGCAGGTGGGGCTTAAACGGAAAAATTTTATAGAGAACTTGTCAGTGTTATTTTCATCTGTTCCATACGTGTGCGAGAGATTTCCAACATTTTCCCGGGCACCCTGTATATTGAGAATATAAAACTTTTATTAAAGTCAAATTGGAAATAAATGATATTTATTTAATTATTTAATAAGACCCTCTTATAGAGCTTAAAAATACCATATAAAATACAGGGTCTCTATAAGAGGTGCGAAAAATGCTACTAGAAACTCTTCTTACCCAACTTACCTCCGTCCAAAAATTGATGATTTCTCAGATATAGAGCATACAATGCATGCATGATATAAAACTGCTTTAATAAAATCTAACTACAGCTGTTACATTTTATCACAATTTGCTACTATTAAAACAACAACACAATATTATTTATAATAAAAAACTTTATTTAATACAAACTATCGGTGATATTTACAACCCATGTGAAATAATAAAAAAGTTTAAAAAAGTTGTCAATTTATTCTAATTATTAATTTATTTTCGGAGTACATATAAAATTATTTGGCTTAACTCTCATCAGCAACAAATGTTAAAAAAATATTTCAACCTACTTCTCTGGAAGAACTATGATTGTTTTTTGGCGGGCGCAAAATAACTCCCTCAACAATAAGGGAAAACATTAACAATTGAGTTATATAGATATATGGCCAGAATCTTAATGTATTATCGGAATTTTATTGAAAATTCCAATTCCGTACCATATACCTCGCACTTTTGTTACCAACCAACATGGCTTACTAGCCAAGGCCACAAGAAGGATATCAGGATTCCTGAGAAGATACCCGTTATAAGGGACGCTCCTGCAAACATTCCTGCAATGTAGGCATACTGTCCTTCAACGGTGCTGAAAAAAATAACAAAGAATGATATTTTATGAAAAATAATACACAGCCCCACAAAAAATAAAAGTCTCGAAAGACTAGACCATGTATATCTTTATGTTTCTGGGGTCGCTGAATCCGAATTTGGGGTCGGTTTGACACCTTCAGGTATTCGGGCTTTCAGATTCGTGGGTTGTCCAAAAGATAAAAAGGTTAGGGTCAAGGTCTTTTTCAAGGTCAGATCATCAAAATTTATCGAAAAAAACACACACTCGTGATATTTTTATGTTTTTAAAATCGCTGAAGCCGAATCCGGGGTCAGTTTGATCCCATCAGGTCATGGTCAGGGTCATTTCAAGGTCAAATCAATAAATTTTATTGAAAATAGACCAGAGTTTATGGTATATTTATGTTTTCGGGGTCGCTGAATCTGAATCCGTGGTCAAGTTGACCCCATAAGGTTAAGATCAAGGTCATATTAAGGTCAAATCATCAGAAATTATCGTAAATGTACCAAAATCATGATATCTTGGGATTTTTCGGGTCGCTAGATCCGAATCCGTAGTTAACTTGAACCTCCCGGATTCGGTTTAACCGTCCCCAATAACCAAAAGCATAAAGGTACCACGTTTGTGGTCTATTTTCAATGAATATTGATGATCAAACTGACTCCGGATTTGGATTCATCGACACCAAAGTGTGGTCCATTATTTATTTATTTATTTATTTAAGCAATATACGGGATACCCCATTATAAAATTTCTTACAGATACATAAAATATTAAAAGATAAGAATAAAACATAAAATAAAATTACTTTATACATATATCAGAAAATCATAGTTATAGAATCTACAAATTAACACTTACATTAACCACTTAATAGTGATCTGAAGCATTGCTTTCGAAAGAGATTGAGTGAGCTTCCAAAAGGATCTATACTAGGATGAGCATTCAAATATGCTAGGGAGCGTGAGATTGGAGCATTAAAACCATAGTTAGTCCGATGAAATTGAACTGAAAATAGCTGATTACTTCTAAGCGATCGAGTAGGGATTTTTAAACAAATTTGCCCAAGAAGAACCGGACAATCAATGTTTCCATTGATTAATTTGTGAATAAAACACAAATCACTAACCGCCCTTCTAACCTCCAAAGGTGGCAGGTTAAGATGAGAGGAGACTTCCTCGACCCTATCCAGCATGTTCAGTTTAAATGCACAATACTTCACAAATTTTTTTTGAACATTCTCTAACTGGGTTTTATAGATATTATAAAAAGGGGACCATATCATAGATGCATATTCAATGTGAGATCTCACAAGAGAACAGTACAGTAATCGTAGTGAATTCACTGACAAATCCGCACCCACCCTCAAGATAAAACCCAACATTTGTAAAGCTTTCCCCGTAATATGCTTGTAGTGCTCTCTAAATGTAATATGTGAGTCAAAAAATATTCCCAAGTCCTTAATGTTTTCTACCTCTTCTAATAGGTTATTTCCCACTATATATCTCTGATCGACTTTCTTGTTTTTTTTTATAAAAACTTATACAGCAACATTTTGCTACATTAAGTGATAAGTCATTTGTTACTGACCAGTTATAAAAGGATGTTAAATTTTGCTGCAATATGTTGGAATCAGTCTCACTCTCAACCACACGAAACAGTTTCAAGTCATCAGCATAGAGCAGAAAATGGCAGTTGTTCAGATAGCTGTCCAGATCACTTAGAAACAAATTAAATAATATTGGAGCACAATGACCCCCTTGAGGAACACCTGACGTTACCTCAATCCACCCCGATTCAAAATTACCAATCTTTACTTTTTGTCTTCTACCTACAAGCATACTTTGGAACCAGCGTACAGATCGATCACTAATCACCAGTAGGTGCATAACAAATGATAAACTTTTTTATTTGCAATTTGTCAGGAAAATGTTATTCTTATAATATTCTTTATGAAAGTTAGTGTCTGACCTCAAACTATATTTGCAGTGGTTGGTTTATATTTAATATATTTATTTTTAATAATCTTAAAAATTAGCAACACTTTGCAAAAACGCAAGTCTTTATCTCTTATAATAACCAAGACACTAAGCAAAAAAAATAACTTTATCTGATGGTTGCTTTTAGGATTTAGACTATGGAAAAACTTTTTATAAAAATAACTGTTTTTCATAAAATTAAAAATATAAAAGGTGTCTGTATATTGCGAACTTGAATTTTAAAAGCGCAAATTCAGTACCCTTTGAAAAATAATACAAAAAAAACATAAAGAAGGCCCTGCAATCGGACTATTTTATACAAAGGCGCCGCTATCCTTTACAGCGACGCGCCGATACACTATGGGATAGAAATCCATTATTTTGGCCAAAAGCAACTTTGAAATTTTAATGGCTCATGCTGTGTATTTCAAAGTAGATACTTCAAACTACATGTACGTAAAATTATAAAAGGATATGACGATTTCTATTGGGGTAATAAGAAACTTGAAGATGTATTTTAAGTAAACATAAATATACAACATTTAATCTACTAAGTTTATTATTAGCCTTGTTTACTAAAAAAGTAAAGGGTTTAAATAATAAGAGCTATTGTTTGTTGTTTCCGATGCAGTCTCGCGCAGTCTCGCTACTTTTGTACAGATTTTTACCTTTTTCTGTATCAGTTTTGTACCCCGCAATTGCCTTGCTACTTTTGCTACCTTTCTGGTGTAAGGACAGATACAGGATTTTTTATAATTTACAAGGTTTTCCATTTTTAAATATTAATATGTTTTGTCCTACACTGTATATCTTAAAGATAAAAGCATTCTGATGAAAGATATGGATTCTACAGAATCTACCCAGCAAAACAGTGTGTTTATTTATTTTATACGTTAAAAAATAAAGAGGAAGTTTGGGAAGATGTAACTCTATTACGCTTCTAAGAATAATTTAAAATTATTTTTCAGATTTGGATGGTCATATTTCCCGAAACTAATTGAGATAGACACATCAAATGTAGTATTTTTTAAAAGCATTTTAAAGTTTTCTGGTGGTGATATAATATTCAGGGTATTCCATTTAAAAAAATCATACTTATTGTCGTACCCTGTATATCATATGAGATAATAATCATCGGATTACTGATTAGAATACTACCGAATTAACCAAACAAGCTGATATTTTAGTTTATTTATACAATAAAAATAATAATGTTAAGGGGGTGTAAATTTATAATAACATATAATAAGTTTTAGGTTCCCAAAATTGTTGTAATAATGCATAATATTTTTTCAATAATTTTCCAGTAAAGCACCTCATTTAAGATTGGTAAGTTTCAGAATTTTGACCAAAATATTTAATTTCTATCCCATATTGCGATGACCACCTGCATCCACCGGCATATCATAAAGAAATATAGCAAAGGCGGCCGCGAGACAAGCATGCCGATTTATTTGCTTTAAACTTTTTGTGATTTTTTCATAAAGAGCACCATTTACATTTTTAAACTGTTCATAAGCTTGTGAAATGTAATTTGCGAATCCTGCTCTGATTGGCCAGTTTTTAACGAAACATTTGAAAGTCGTGACAAATTCACCAACCAGAACACGTTTCGCAATTTGCAAATCGCATTTCGCAAGCTTATGAACTAAGCTTAAGTTGCACAAGGTTTCTAAAATGTAGTTCATACAGACGCGAAAAGCGAATTGCGAAAGCGAATATTTGACCAAAAATTCGCCGAAACTCTAGGCAAACAACATAACCTACAAATTTCTATATTGTTTTCATTTCGGTGGTGACGCTACGCTTGGGTACTTTTGAGATTTTCTTTGTTTTTTCTTTTAATAATATAACATTTATCTGATGTGATGAATAAAGAATATAGCACATTTGTTATTAATGAAAAAGGCTGTCATTCTATGGCCACTCGTTACATAAATTACTATTGTACTACTACCACTAATAGTGACATTCATCAAATAAATCTTGTATTAAATTGAGTTTACTTTACTTACCCAAATAAAGAAACTGGGAAGAATGCTGCCAATCATTGCAAAAACATTAAATGTTAGGAAACACAGAATCTGACGATATAAAAAGTCATCCTGAATAAAAAGTTGTCGTTAGCTCTAACAATATCTGAAATAAAAATAAAAATAAGGATTAAACTGAGAAATCACATTAAATGCTTTATTAAACAATTTTTATACATGGTAGAACAAACTATAGAGCTTAACAAAGGTTAGTTTATATTTATAAGGTTGCAACACATCCTCAACTTTTAGGCGGTTCGAGGTCGGGGACGCAAGGAAGGGCACTCCACGGAGAAAAGTTGGCAAGACCGGGTAAAATCAAAGCTGATGATCAATCCAGTGGCGTCTAGAATTTGCGCATTTCATTTTGCATTGTTTTGGAAGTGATATTTGTTGAAAGATGTAATTCCAAATGTTTTTATTAAAAGTAAAAGAATTTACAACTTAATAATAATTAAAAACTGTTGTGTAAACGGTTGTTCTACTAATACAATAAACTGTATGTCTCCGGCACTGAACAACATGGCCGAAAAATGGGAGATGTGACGTCATAACACGTCAAAGCAATATGGCCGAATGTCTCGACCCTTTAGGGACTTCTAAAATTGCAATTAAAAATTCAAGGCTGTATAAAAAAATAGTCGTTAGTGGTGCAAAGAAGAAATGTCGGATCTCAGAAGAAAAACCATAATTTAGTTATATCCAAAAGTAATAAGGTACAAATAACGGCATTTTTAGAGTCACTTGCAAATCAGTCTACACTTTAATAATATAATTACAAGGTGTGATACTAAAAGTGGAAATAATTGCTTACAGTCAAAATAATATACGAAATTAAAAATATCCATTTATGGACAGTTAAGAGAAGACAACCTGCTTTTTATGTTATTCACCTTCACCCTCTCCCAGCCCAGTTTCGCCTGGCTTACAAGACTTGTCCTACAAATAAGAGAAGGCTTGATTTTTGTGTTATTTACCATGGACCCGATACAGGCCTACTGATTAGCCCTGTGAGCAGTGGTGGACTGGGCACCATTTGGCCCACCGGGCAAAAGTTTAAAATGCCCCCTGGTAGAAAAATATTTGGTAGTTAAATTTAAGATTCAATTTTTAAATGAAATATACAGTTTACACAAAAAGTCACCGTACATCATTTTTAGCAGCATTTACTTTGTATACCTATATTTTTTTTTAGTAAAATAAGGCAAACTAACCAAATATGTATAGAAAACCATGATAAGCTTAATATAACTATATGTAATATAATAATATATTAACCTTATCAAGATTTTTTCTATAAATTTGGTTATTTCGCTAATTATATGTCGCTAAGTTTGGCATTATTTTAGTTTAAAATATCTTAATAACCACTAAAAAGTTCCTATTTGTTGCAAATTTATGTGACCAGCAAAATAATTCTACATACCCACCATTCTGATATATCAAGCTTTCATTTAAAAAAAAACTAATTTTTGCATATTTATAACTGTATTAATGCTTTATACAAAAATTAAAACTATTGAATTTATATTTTTAATAGTTTTCTTACAACTTGCCCTCTGTCAATATCTGTTAAGCCCGTATTTTATTTTTTCCAATTTATTCGGCCCCCAAAGTTTTCTTACATGGATTTTTGTAGCACTAGATAAAACAAAACGCAAAATTATCAAAAAAGTTGTTATCGGATCATTAAAATATGATAACAAAAAGAAACAAACATTTCGTTCCAAAAAATAATCTAGAGAACATCAATAATTTCGGGTTTTTCAAATCTTTTTAATATTTAATTTGTTTTATTGCAGCTGCAAATGGTAATTTTCAAACCTTTTTACCCCATGCTTTTTATTACTTTGGATTTATTCCTCACTTTACCCCCCCACTTAGTGGTCTCAAGGAGTTGGTCATGCCCGGTTACACAAATTGCAATACCAGGTACGTGCAATAGGTATATTTTTGCAGTTTTCATAATTTATGAATTTGGTAATTTGTTAAAAATAACTGATAAATTAAAACAAAAAAAGGTAAAGACCTACCTGCATGCATAGCTGGAAATAGGGCTAATGTAACGGTAAAAATGAACCACACATTGTATAACTGTGGAAGTGCCTTCTTAGCTATTTCAAGAAAGGGTGGCCTTCCTGAATCATCTGAATTTTTCTTTTGTTCCTGTTGTTTTTGTCCTTTAGATCAAAATGACGATAATATCTCTGAAAGACAGATAAAGTTACATTAGTAATACCAAAGAATATTATAGCTATCGCAATAGAAGTCCAGTTCAAATGGCAGAATTACAATCGATTTATCACCACGCGCTTACATATACAGCTTCGGAGTCTGCATAAGGGGGCTTATGAGAGGGCGTCGATTTTCGCCGCCGATTTCTTTACACGTGTTCGTAATTCTATTGCGGTAACTATCATGTTCTTTGGTAGTACCTACAATAATATACGGTAAATGTTTGGAAGACTACCTATGGTCCAAGGTCAGACAAACAACTTCCATCAAATGTGCTGACAGGCGTGCATAGGCAGAATTCATTAATTAAAGAAAGAATAAGCAAGTATTATTATTTTTTATATACATATGTTTTATAAGATAAAGACGACAGATATTAGCTTTTTACAAAATATAGAACCCTCATGATAAACACATCCTATTTTTTTAGAAATCCAAAAATGTAATAATATACAGGCTGCCCTATTTAAAACACTAAAGTTGTATATTATAACACTTTTTTGGGGCACCCTGTATAATTGAAGTAGTAGTAGTAGTAGTTGTAGTAGTAGTGGCTACTACTAGTATCATAAAATACTAATCCATAGAACCTCACAAGTGAGATATCAGTGCACCCTGAAATTTTAGTACCTACCTGACCACCAGATAGCGAAAGTTGGCACCGGACCAATCAGAAAATTGGTCGATTGGACTACTTTCGCTATCTGGTGGTCAGGGTAGGTACTAAAATTTCAGAGTACGCTGAAATCTCACTTGTGATGTTCTATCGATTAGTATTCTCTGCTAGTAATACCAATGGAAGATGCCTTGTCTTACTTTGGATCAGAAGCAATCTTCCAAACATTTACAAAATAAATACCTTTCATTTCTTACTATTTACTTTACTAATTTTACGAGATGTTAGAGTGGGAGAAATGCTTTTTATTTAATTTGTTTTCCACGTTCTTTATTACAGACATTTTGAGGATCTTTTTGAGAATTGGTAAGACTTGGTCTAAGAGATAACCTATTATAATCGGTCCACTTTCGATTGAGAAAAACACACAAGTAAGCAGGATCACTGACTTTTTGAACCAATGGAATACATTTCAGGGGTCGGACATATCAGCTTTCCGAGGGGGGCCATATGAAGATTAAATGCCCATATTTGCAATTAGGTTTGTAATTAGTAAAATTCTCAATTTAATTACAAAGGATGTGGCATGACAGAGGGGGGGACATGGCCCCATGGCCGCTCTTATAACCGCCCCTAATACATTTTTTGTTGTTGTTACTATATGTTATATATAGGTTAAGTTAACAGGATAGTTAACCGTAAGGTAGATATTAAGGACTTATTTACTTGTATATAAAAACCAAGAATGTCTTTTTATATTTAATCCTTATCTGATATAAAACTACATCGAACCTGTTAACATGTTTGTACAGCATTCTATCAATAAACGCAGTTTGAAATAGCAAGAAATATTATTTATCTCCGAGCAAATTTAATAAAATTGGAATTATTATTTGGAAATTTTTGAACCAATGGAACCATTCAGGAGTATTCAGCCGCTTTACCGCTTAGTTTCACAAGTGTCAAAATTGTCAAATTAAACCAATAGGATGGGTTTATTTTGACAGTTGTAAGCGGTTGAGTACTCTTGAATGCGCCCAATGATTTTTTTTCCAGGTATTTTTCTCAATAAAAAAAAAAGATTATAAACAAAGTCATTAAATCGAGTGTTATTTATCATCCCAGCTAATAGGGTTCGTATCTACCAATTTCAAATAATACAACATTAACTATAGTAAGAACATTTTAAAAGCGCAAATTCGGTACCCTTTGAAAATAATACAAGAAACATAAAAAGGCCGCCTGCAATCGGACTATTTTATACAAAGGCGCCGCTATCCTTTACAGCGACGCGCCGATACACTATGGGATAGAAATCCATTATTTTGACCCAAAAGCAACTTTGAAATTTTAATGGTTCATGCTGTGTATTTCAAAGTAGATACTCCAAACTACATGTACGCAAAATTATAAAAGGATAAGACGACTTCTATTGGGGTAATAAGAAACTTGAAAAATGTATTTTAAGTAAACATAATTATACAACATTTAATCTACTTAGTTTATTATTAGCTTTGTTTACTAAAAAAAGTAAGAGTTTAAATACTAAGAGCTATTGTTGTGTTTCCGATGCAGTCTCGCGAAGTCTCGCTACTTTTGTCAAAGATTTTTTTACCTTTTTCTTTATCAGTTTTTGTACTTACAATTGCCTTCCTACTTTTGCTACTTCTGAGTATAAGGACAGATACAAGATTTTTTTTATAATTTACAAGGTTTTCCATTTTAAAATTTAATATGTTTTGTCCTACACTGTATATCCTAAAAGATAAAAGCATTCTGATGAAAGATATGGATTCTACAGGATCTACCCAACAAAACAGTGTTTTTTATTTATTTTATACGTTAAAAAATAATAAAAGTTGGGAAGATGTATCTCTATTACGCTTCTAACAATAATTTAAAATCATTTTTCAGATTTGGATGGCCATATTTCCGAAACTAATTGAGATAGGCACATCAAATGTAGTATTTTTTTAAAGCATTTTAAAAGATTTTTTTGGTGGTGATATAATATTCAGGGTATTCCATTTAAAAAATCATACTTATTGTCGTACCCTGTATATCATAAGAGATAATAATCATCTGGATTACTGATTAGAATACTACCGAATTAACCAAACAAGCTGACATTTTAGTTTATTTTGTAATTGTTTTTTTTGTGTAATAGAACATATAATAAGTTTTAGGTTTCCAAAAGCATTTGTAATAATTTATAATATTTTTCCAGTAAAAAGCACCTCATTTTTAAGTTAGATTGGTAAGTTTCAGAATTTTGACCAAAAAATGTATATTCTATCCCATGAGTGATTGACCAGCAGGCGGATCTTAACCGCTGTCTCGAGACGTAACGTACTCGAGTCAGCTACCGAATGGTGATTCTTAAGTTTTTGAAACTCGATTGTTCTGACTCGATATCTCCCGAGTTTCAGAGAACTCAGGCACTATCCTTTTTAAATAAGTTTTTATCCTTAATAATTATTTTACGTGAAAACAGACGAGATGTATTAGGGCCGCTAGGTACTCGAAAGGAACATCGAGAACTCGATACCGACCGAGTCGTCACCTATCGAGAAGTTAAGAATCCGGGCGCAGCTGCATTAACTGGCATATCATAAAGAAATATAGCAAAGGCGGCCGCGAAGACAAGCAAGCCGATTTATTTGCTTTAAACTTTTTTGTGTTTTTTTTCTTATCAAAGAGCACCGAATTTACATTTTTAAACTATTCCTTCTATACATAGGTCAAATCGTAAAGAATATAAAAATATAATCATTGGAAAACATTTATATTGACCCTAAAATATTAAATTATTTTTACTTACGTTTTAGAGGTAACGCAAAATATGTGTCGAAACCAATCAACAATACGAATAGGGCGGTAATAAAATAATAAATACCAGCCATATTTTTTACTGCTGGATATATAAATGGGATGCAATACTGACTACGGTGGTAAAAGTTCCACAGATGTTATTTCCCAGTATTACTGCTCCCGTATTTTTGGTGGAAGTTGCAGCCATTCCGTGATGGTGTTTAGAGTAACTCCAGTTGCCACTTAAAATTTTAGTTTATAAATGACATAAATACGCATATAAAGAAAAAAAAATTTCCCATTGGTCATCTGCATTTGTAATCATAGTTACTAACTGATTGAGGCACATTGTTTGTTTAAAATGTTTAAATTACTGATAATATAATATAAAAATATAAACTATAAAGGGTGACCACACAACTCAACTGACAAACTTTAAGGGGTGAATAAAAATTACCGTCCTAGATTTTGAACTACGGGGTGTTAATTTTGTTTTAATATATTTTTTTAATATCTTTTATACCCATTCAGATATTAAAGTTTAAAAAAACTAAAAAACACGCTTTTATATGCAACCGAACTAAAAATTAGAAAATAATTTTTCATTGACAAAGAGTTTGTCACTTCAGAGTAAAAGCGTGGGGTGCATTTTACCTATTTTCTCATAACTTTTCCACTCATAGATATTTGCAAATAGATATAATTATACATATTTAATATAATAAAGCAACCCCACGCTTTATTCTGAATGACAATATTTGCAATGAAAATTACCTTCTAATTTTAGTTCGGTTTACATATAAAAGCGTGTTTTTTTAGTTTTTTTAAACTATTATTTATTTTCATTTTTTAGTTCGATATATCAATTAGTTTTTTAAAAATAAATGCTCCAGTTTATTCACTAAAAATTCCTTCGGCCACTCAAGGGGTCGGTGAGTCACAGAGGATCTGTAAGGAATGGATTTATCCTGGCGGCCCTTAATCAGATCACGGGATACTGCCCTCAGATTATTTGGAGATAGCTAAATATAAGAAAAATCAAATAATTAAGCAAAACTCATGGTAAAATTGGAAACTATTAAACACTACTAAGGTTTTAGGGTAATAACAACATAATAAAAGATTTGGTTAGTTGCTAGAATGTCTATCAGTTATACCGATCCCCTGTATGTACAGGATGTCCCAATTTGGTTTCAACTGCGGGAATTACAGTTATTATTAAAGATACAAAACATTTTGGAATACAAGAAAAAAAATACCAGTGTCGTCGATGAGGGTTTAAGGTAAATATTTTCAGGACTAAAATGGTACGCCATTTTCCTAAAATAAAAATATATTTTTTTTTTTTAATCCCATTTAGAACAAATTTGATCTTCACATTTTTGTTTAATAAACGGTTTTTGAACAAATAAAAATACAACCCATTTTGACATGGGAGAAATGGTTTCTAATTATTTACGCATGGAAAAACCGTACATTAAACAACAAAAAAGTCAAGAGATCAAATTTGTTCTAAACTAAACGGGGATTTAAAAATATTTTTATTTTAGAAAAAATGCAGTGGCGTACCATTTTTCTAAAGAACATTTACCTCAAACCCCTCATTGACGACACTGGTCAAAATATTTTATGTATGCCAAAAAAATGCTGCTTTGGATGCATAGAGGGTGCATCCCCCAATATTTTTTTAAAAATATCTCAGATTGGTATTAAAGTTATTATAAAAAGAACATATAGTTTTTAAACTTAACACCTAGCAGCTTCGAAACTAAGACGTTTAGAACATATGCTTATATGAAGTCTTTTCCTAATTTTCACTCAGAATGACCTCTTAACTTTGCCGGCTGAGTTACTAGATACCCAATATAATAGATAACTATCTGCATAAATTGTAAAAGATCCTAGATATTTAGATTGTTTAAATTAACACGCTTTTATTAGCTTGGGTTGTCACTATCTATCTATCTATCTATCTATCTATGTAACGGAATCTTTGAGCCTAATTTTTACCAACTTCCAGCGATTCAATTTCTTTTGAAACTTTGCACACGTATCAAGGACCGATGACAATGCAATAATTTAAAAACAGTATCCCGTTATCCTGATTAGGACCGCCAGGATAAATAAATTCCTTTACAGATCCTCTGTGTCTCTTGACAAAATGGCGAAGGAATTTTTTAGTGAATAAACTGGAGCATTTATTTTTAAAAACTAATTGATATATCGAACTAAAAAATGAAAAATAAATAATAGTTTAAAAACTAAAAACACGCTTTTATATGCAAACCGAACTAAAAATTAGAAAATAATTTTTCATTACAAAGAGTTTGTCACTTCAGAATAAAAGCGTGGGGTGCTTAATATATTAAATGTTATAATTATTCTATTTGCAAATATCTATGAGGGAAAAGTTATGAAAAAATAGTAAAATGCACCCCACGCTTTTTACTCTGAAGTGACAAACTCTTTGTAATGAAAAATTATTTTCTAATTCCTTTAGTTCGGTTGCATATAAAAGCATTAACAAAGCGCAACCGATTGGTCCCCGTTGTTTACATGCCGGCATTCTTAATCTAATCTCTACCTGTGTTTGTTTTTTTACCCATTAGACCGTTTCCTCTCCACGCATTGTACCTATAAGCCTTTTCATTTGGCTAAACGTGTATAATTTTAGTTCTTGTTCAATTTAATGCACAATTTCATAGTTTAAAATACTTACTATTTAAAAGAACCACGGTAATCATCGTGACATAAAAGAAACCATTCGGCCATGGAACTGGAGTCGACCATGGCTAAGATTACAGTGATTATAAAAGAATAATATTTATTAGTAAACTCCATATTATCCTTAGAAGTTAAATCACCCTAAAACCAAAATTAAAATAGTCTTTATAACAAGTTTTGATGTTAACGCAAATACAGGTACTTTACTCATGAGCAAAGGTGAATTTTTGCAAACCTCGTAGATGACTAACAAATACAATTTAATATTTGATAGTTGTTTTTAGATTTGGGACTATGGAGAGAACTTTTTATAAAGTAACTTTTTCATAAAAATATAACAAAAGTTTTCCATATGACGCCAACTTGGGTAGACTTACTGTATGTACCATCAAAGCAAACCAGGAAACTCCCTACGCTTTCTACACAAAAAAACACCTTGTAAAAGAGCTCTAAGCAACCGAATTTAAGATATGCACTTTTAAGTTGTTTAATGCAAATAAAAATGACTTTAAAATCGGCATAATAACTATAACTACAACTGCTTCATATTAAACAAATGATTTAGTGTATTCTTTCATATCTTTTTCATTGCACTAAATCCTTAGACTATTCACAACAGACAAACATTACTTGTTTTCAATGCTAAACATTTTTTGTTGCCATGATTAAAATACAAAACGTGAAAACACAAACGTGTGTGACAAAAAAACAAATCAAAATTATTTTCCTTTGTTTACAAATACCTCTGTGTTGGCAACACTGTAAATAGTATAATGACGTAGTGCATTTCTATTGCCAGAGGCGTGCCATTCTAAGGTATTAATAAAATAAGCAGAAAATAACACTAAATACGAGATATTTTGGATAAGCTTGAGAAAAATCTTTTTAAATAACATTTGGGTATGTATAATTTTACGTTTTATAACGTAGAAAAAAGGATAATAGGTCATGGACTAAATCATTTGGGTAAATGCAAATATCCTAAAAACGGATGCTCAGAGTCATTCTTACAAAATGTACCTTTTTTGTGTGGAAGCATAGAAGAGTTTACTGGTTTACTTAAAATGAGACATAGAGAGTAGCACAAAAAGTTAAGAAGATTTAGAAAAAAACTAAATAGTGTAGCTTAGCCTTCGTGGTTTGTCCAAAGATAAAAAAAAAAAAAAAAAAAAAAAACCGAGTTTTAGTCAAATATTCAAAACGTATTAAAAATTATCGAAATAATTTTAAAATATTTTTCACTGCACACATCCTGTATCTTCATTACTATTAACTTTTGGATATAGGTATGTTTGGTTAAATCTTATCTAGCATAAGAAATTTTAAGTTTTTTCTGAGTAAGTACAGGGTATTCCTTTTAAGAGGAAAAATGGATTATTATCTGACTTAACCCGCTTTTTTAAGAAAATCAAGATAGCTAGTCAATGTATTTTAGCTCTGAGAATTTAACAGTCGCAATAGAAAAACAACTGCAAGAAAAACAAAAGACTAACGCCATAATTATTGCGTTTTTAATGGAACACCCAGTTTATTATAACATTTTTGGATTCTATGGTCAATTCTAAGTGTTTTTCAATAAGGGTAGCGTAACTCTATCTTCAACTCTTTTTTAGTTATTGATGCTTAAACAGTCACATTTCGGTTTATATTATTTAATTAAATGTATCCATATAAAATAAAAGGTAATACAGGTAATCACTTGATACTTCAAAGTCATTGAAATTTTTAGCAATTAGTAGATTTTATATTTGTTTATTTATTTATATTATTACAATTGTCAAAAAATGCCAGTGAAGCAAAAAAAGAAGAATATGAAAACCTAAAATAAAATCTTACTTAATAGGTAATTAAAATTTCAATGACTTTGAAGTACCAGGTCGTAATAGTCGTTGAAATGTGACTAAGCATCCACTTAAAAAGAGTCAAAGATTTATAGTAACCTTATTGAAAACAATTGGAATTGATCATAAAACCAAAAAATGTTATAATAAATAGTTGTTTTCTTGCTTAAAAAGGGGAAATTTATGGCGAGAGTCTTTTGTCAGTGAAGCAAAAAAAAAGAAAACTAAAATAAAATCTTACTAATATAATTAAATTTATATAATACAGTGTAATAGTCAAATGTGCTAGATAAAAACAGATTTATAGAATATTGAAAACATTGATTATCTAAACAAAAATGTTATAATATTTGTTTTTTTAAAATTTATGGCGAAGTCTTTTGTTTTTATGCAATTATTTTTCTTTACCGATTTTCAAATTCTCAGCTAAAATACATCGATTAACTTTTTAATTCTTTAAAAAAACGGAGAAAGTCGGAAATATGCCATTTTTCTATTAAATGGAATACCCTGTACTATTAATTAGACCCTGTATATTGTTTTATGGCTAGCTACCTCAACTGTTAAAACTTTTATGTTATAAAAATAAATTAAATACATTTTACACATTATAACGTAAATTCTGCCTTAATGTGTGTTTGTCGTTTTAGTGTAATTATTTTTAAAGATTATTCAGCTATTAATACGGCAATTTTAAAAAATATAACTTATTTTTGTAATGAAATAATTACTTGGTCAAGTAAAACTAAGATTTTCTTGAATAAAAATAAAACAAGTTAAAGCTAACAAAAAAATATATTTAAAATTTTGCTTGCTGATAATATTAAAATATTTGACATTGTCACGATTTGGAAGTTAAAAAAAGAGAAAACAGCCTGTTTTTTGCTAGCTCTTACTATGCAGTAATATATTTTTAAAATTTTAAATATTATTGTTTTTATTGAATTAGGAGATTTTTAAAACAAAAAAATACAGTAAAAACGTACTTACTTAATAGGTACAAAAATATTAAACCAGTTAAAAAGTACATTAGGGAATTTGCGAACAAAATGTCAGAATCTGCATAAAATTTCCCAGGTGTGGAAACTCATATCCGATGTAACTTTCATCCAATTTATATGAAGTGAAATACTGAAAAAAAAGATATTTTTAAAAAGACACCATAACAGTTTTACAATGTATTGTTTTTACTTTTATATGCAACCGAACTAAAAATTAAAAAATAATTTTTCATTAAAAAAATATTTTCACTTCATAGTAAAAGCGTGGGGTGCTTAATATATTAAATGTTATAATTATTATATTTGCCAATATCTATGATGGAAAGTTATGAAAAAATGATAAAATGCACCCCACGCTTTTTACTATGAAGTGAAAATATTTTTAATGAAAAATTATTTCTAATTTTTAGTTCGATTCATATAAAAGCGTGTTTTGGTTTTTAAGCTATTTTTCATTTTTAGTTCGTTATATTGCACAAAATTCTTAATATAACAGTAAATTAGAACATACTATTTAATTAAGCATAAAAAGAAAATAACCAGCCCTATGAAATGACAATGGTAGCAAATTTTAAAATTTGCAAAGATGTACAACTCACTAAAAATTTCTTCTTCATTAAGTAGCAAAGTTTCAAATTTTTGCCAACAGATGGCAATCAGGCAATGTTTGGACCGTTGCCAACATTTTGCAATCCACTAAAAAATTTCTTCTTCATTTAATAGCAAAGTTTGAAATTTTCCAACAGATGGCATCCTAGGTGTTGTTTTTATAATATAATGGAATTTTTTCCTGGCGATTAAAAAAAGATAAAGGGATACTGTTTGCAGATTATTGCATTGTCATGGGTCCTTAATACGTGTGCAAAGTTTCAAAGAAATCGAATAGCTGGAAGTTGGTTAAAATTAGGCTCAAAGATTCCGTTACATAGGCAGCCAGATAGATAGTTAGTCTCAGGACGGTTAGAAGGTTGTAAACCATAGGCGCACCAGTCTCTGTGCAAAGAACAGGTAGAAATACAACCGAATTGCGTTAAATAAGGATTATAAATTTATATATATTTTAGTATCTTTCCGTATGTGCAACTGAGTGGTTATAAATTGTTAGAGTATTGTTCAAAGTATTACAGTATTGTAAAAATGGCTTCTCCGCAGAAACGCGCATGTCTCGGCCATTTAACTGTAAACGAAAAGCAGATTGTTAAAAACGTATTCGATTATACAGGGTGCAGCAGAATGGACTCACATTTGGGTAGCAAATAAAGTCTACTATAAAATATGAAGCTAAACCTTTATTATTTTCAAAAGAGCACACTAAGGTTTTTTAACTATGTTTTCAAAATTATATCGTGTAAGTGACGGACCGTTAGCAGCGACACACATGTGAAGGCGTTCCTAGAGTTCCGCATCACTTTTTATCACCATGTCTTGAGGAATAGCAGCAGTTTCATCTCGGATCGCTGTCTTGATTTAGGAAAGTCAAGAACCAACTTACCGCAATGGCGGTGATAAACATATTTCCAAGAGGCCGTGTGGAGCGGCAATACCGTGTGCCAAAAAATGTAATATACGCTAATTATACTTGTCCGGCGGCGTGTGGAATCTCGCAAAACCAGCTTCGTCCATCGTCAGGTTTGCTAGAATTCAACTCTTCTTTCTGGTAGATTGTTTTCTTCCACAAGATGGCTGTGACCTTACTGGTTTTTGAAGCCGCGACCTCTCGTTACTCTCATCTCCGGCTAAAAAACAAACGGGAATTCAATTCGGTCGCTTTACTCTGGTGCCATAGTGCATCCTTAACTTGACGTCTTGCTTTTTGAGCAGGGCTCCCAGTCGAAGGGTCCATAACAAGCCTAGTTATTATTCGTAGACAGGCATGAAATTAGATGCAGGCCGCCCTTTCGAAGGGAATATACAGGGTTAGTAGAAAAAAACCGGAACGGTGGATTATCTCAGCAATTGTCAAAGATAAAATAAAACACATTTTTGTGCCAAAGGGTAACTGAACATGAAGAATTAAAAAATGTATTTGCAAAGTTGCCAAGTTTATAGTTTTCTCTGTAGGTTAGGGAATTTTAAAATTTTAAATGGAATAACTTACTATTGTAATAATTGCTTGTATCAACATTATCATAACCTGATATTATCGTTTCTTTACTCCTGTCAATTTCGTAGATATAGCATCATGCTTCTTTTCGAAATTAACACAAACACCTAGATATGGTCAATTATTTTTCCAAAGAAAGGATCTCAACCAATATTCGTCAAAATTATTACAGGTGTGAAAATTGCGACGTTTTTAAGGTTCTTTAAAAAAGTTAAGGAAACGGAATAAGTAAAGACATTTATAAAACATCGCAAATGCAATACCTGAATTAAAAATGTCCAGTTACTCCCCTATACTAATTTTGACAAATTTCGGTTGGATCGTTTTTTGAGATAATTTGACCATACCTGGCCTGTTTTTGTATTTAAGTTTAATACCATATCTTCAAAATTGACAGGAGTAAAAAAACGATAATTTTGGGTCATAACAAAGTTGATGATACAAGCAACTGATTACAATAATAAAAAAAATAGGGTATTGGGAATTCAAATTAAGGAGCACAGTGTTGCACTGGTCCAAACAGCTGATAAAATATGTATCTCAGATTCAATTTGGCAAAGAATTTTTACATGTACTACCTTGATTAGTTATTAAACATCACGGAAAATATTAGCATCAATAGACGCTCGACAACCTAAATAACACAAAGCAGGATAATAGTCAGTGTTTCGACAAACTTTATATATAGCTATAAAGCGTAAGTTCTTCGTTATTTAGACTTGAACTCAGATAAACCAAAACTGCTTTTCGCACGTTTTGCTTCATTGCTTAATTCTTAACGAAAACCATGATGGCAACTACTTAAAAGCTTAACTAGTTTGTAGACTAACTATTTTTTCTTATTATTTTTTATTATATATTTTTTCCCAATAGTAAACATTCTTAGTAAAATTACCTAGGTAATTTTAGGGAAAGTAATAAACTATTTATTATATAATAAATATATCAGCATCACTGGGCTTTAACACAGACTTCCTTTTCCTGAAATTTTGTTTCAAAATAAGGGCTTATTTTGCGAAGGCAGCAAATCGGGAAATCATATTTTTACTTGAAATTTAAACTAATCCTATTTTTACTATATCCCCCTTCTTTTTACATACAACGCTTGATTTAAAGCTAAAGTGGCTTTGTATTTGATTTTCACTTTAAAAACCTGTTTTTTAGGTATTTAACATTGTTATTTTTGCATTAAATTGCATAGCTATACTTTTAATCACTATAATTCCAGTATTGCCATGAGCCCTATGTGTATGTATGGTTGCCGCAATAAAGCTACGCAATTTAATGCAAAATAATGTAAAAACGTAGAAAAACAGGGTTTTAAAAGGTGAAAATCAAATATTGTGTGACACTTTAGCTTTAAATCAAGATTATTTGCAAAAAAAGGGGAAATATAGTGAAAATAAGCTTAGTTCAAATTTAAACTTTGATGAGAGTATATCTCGAAAACAAATCGTTTCGCCAGAAATAATTTTCAGATTCGTGATCAGCGCCCCCAAAAACCCCAGTATACCAGGCAGTTGCCGCAGGTTTCTAGAAAATTACCAAAATATTGTGAATGTAATCAGCACATACCCAAAAATCCCCGTATAACAGATTTGGTCAAAATCGGAGTTTCTTCCACTTTCGAGACCATTACCAAAAATATACTTAGCTGTTAATAAACTTGCTGGCTTTAAATCGATTTGTCGCGAGAATGTGGCTAGAATTTTTACCTATTACAAGTAAATAAATTTATGGCTTGTTTCTGTTTAACACTTGGCGAGGATAACTAACTTACCTTGTAAATTTTTTACTCAATGATATGGTTTATTTACAAGTTAATCAGAAAATCTGTTATAATGCATATTTTGACATCCATTGACATCTTTGCTCCTTGATTGACATTTCTGACGATATCATTAAATTATATAATTTACCCGTAAGTTATTTGCCGCCAGCGAAACGGCTTCATTTGAATGCAACTATGATGAAATATTACCCCAGTGGAAACTTTTTTTCTTTATTCAACTTTGCAAACCAGATGACAGTACCAGAAAAAAGTACCGTCGTACCTTAACATAATTTTTAGTTGGTTATGTTAAATAAATTTTGTCAAAATGAAGCAAATTTCCTATTCGGCAAAATATTATTATTTATGTTATGAAATACTTTAAAAAGGATGATAGCCTCATAAAGCAATTAAAAAGAATCTGAAGCCGTAAAATTTATAAATGGCAGGTACAAAATATAATTTAAAAAATATGCCCATTCAAAGCTTCAGACGCAATGTATAACAATAATGGGACCCAAAAAGTAGCAGCAACTAGAACTAAAAACAGAACCTCAAAAGCCTAATCATATTCGTG